>WOFM01000304.1:26517-259979 GCA_011428145.1 Ericerus pela | reverse complement strand
AAATTAATTTTATAAAATATATTATATTCACTTCCGTTTCTCCGTTTTTCTGCTCCGGACATATAATTTTGTACCTTTTATTTTTTTCATACACTGCCGTTTTTATGCAGTTGTATTATTATGTATATCGTACACGTCTGTCTTAAACGGATTTAATTTGTGACGGAATCTTTTATGTGTTGTTAAAAATGTATACTGGTTCTTTATTTTTTTATTATACATTCTAATTTATTGACGATGTGTTGATTTATTTAATCTGGCAATGGGGTAGTTCTAGGTATGTATGGTCCGAGGTTTTTTGATTTAATATGCATGTAGATTGAAACCTTCGCGGATTTTGAAATAGCCGAAACATAAGGAAATTAAAATTTATTCCGTACATGGTCGAAATTCGGGTCCACGGACACCTGGCAGGCTATTCTGGGTTGGGTGGTGGTAATTCTGTGGCCACCATCCAGTGTAGGTGGTTTTACCGAAGTCCTGGATGTGTGTCAATGGTTGTATAAAAATATTGGTTGGCCCTGCGGGTAGTGGTGGCCGTTTGTGACCCCCCCTCGCATACCACAACGGATGTATCCTCAAAATGAGCTTGGAACCAGAGATAGTATTCTACACATAGAATTCGATGTTCTACATTTGTGATGTAAAATATGTAGAATATGTAAAAAATGAGTAGAATATAAACAAATTGATTACTCTTATCAATGTTATCGGTACTTTGTCACCTTATCAGTATTATTGTCTAGATATTCTACATATTCTACATATTTTACCTGAAATTGGATATTTTACTTTATATATTCTACGCGTATAATGTGCCTGTAGATATATAATTCAATTCTACATCACAATCTTTGCTCAGAACCAGCTCAAAACATTCAGCGGTTCTCAAAATATTCAATTTTGAAACATGGTATTTTTTGCAGGTAATATAGGTGGTTCACTTTTTTTGGCGGCCAGGGTAATCATACAATATTAGTAACTATACCTATGGGATAAAGGGAAACTTCATGGTAAACAAAATGGAGAGCATATTTCGCAACGGATCATAACAAAATTCTGAATGCGTATATTTTAGGTTCATGTCATTGCTAAGTTCGAAAATAAGCCAAATCAGATTCCCAGTTTACATAATGAGAGCGGTTACAATTTTTTTCGAAACATAGGAACGCAACCTGCAATACACACAATTCATATTCCATCCACTGTCCATTCTACGTAAAATCTACCATTCCGACTAGCGTACCGTTGAGTTTTTTTTTTTTTTTTTTTAAATAGTTCTGGAGTTTTAAAGAGTTTATTCATCTGTAATTTACGTCGTACTTCGTTCTAAATTTCTTAATTGCATTATTAAAATATAAAAATTAATGAATGATTGCAGTGAATATAAATTCAAAAAAGATTACTTTCTCTTCAACTAAAGAGACCCAACCCTTTTTGATGTACCCTGTATACCTATTTAATTTCAAACTTATTGTTGCCACTTTTCTCTGCTGCCTCTGGCGCTGCAGGCTGGCTATGCCCCACTTCTGTATCAATTATTTATCTCCTATGTCCCTACTTCCTTTTTCAATTTATTTTATTTTTATTTTTTTTTGTTTTGTTTACAAATATACGTTTATCTATTTAATTTTCCCGCCACATCTTGAATTTTAGGATTTTCCCCTCTTCTTTTTGCATTCTAGCTTTTTTTTTTTTTACTTTTCTACTTTTCATTTTGTTTTCTGTTTTTTCTTTCTTCATTGTCTTCTCTATAGCTTTTCTAAACAGCTATGAGCTAACACATCTTGGAGTTCACTTTGCACTCGCTTATTTTTCGGTCGTACTTCATGCTTGCGTTTAAGTTGTGTACTTATTGGGAAAAAAAGGTATAATTTGTTTTTGAATTTTTATTTTTTATTTTCAATATTTGAAAAATAGTCATATACCCTTGAAAGGGAGAAATACAAATTTGATTGAAAGTGTGGTGTTATGTTTCCTCTTTATATAAAGTGTAAACCCTAAAAGTCGTAAACTGAGAAAAAAAAATTTCTAATTCGGCAATTCGGTTTTTTCCTCGTTCGTTTTTTGTTGTTATTGTTTTTGTCGTCGTTATTTTCTTATTTATAATTCGATCTTCTGGTGTTTTTTTTCTTCTGCTCCTTTTTTTTTATTTTCAAATAGATGTGGCGCGTTATGATATCCAAAGTGTGAAAACGTATAAACCGTCGTCAAGTATAGTGGATGAGTAAATTATAAAAAAAAAAAAAAAAAAATGGCTGAGAACAACGAAGATGGCTTATCCGGTTTTAATATGCTGCAAATGGATCAGACTGTTGGTGGTGGCAACCAACAACCATCAACCAATCAGCCGGCTACCACGAAGTTACCAGATCGTGGAACATGGGATACAAAGCTCGATTTTATACTATCGGTCATTGGACTGGCCATCGGTTTGGGCAACGTGTGGCGATTTCCGTATTTGTGCTACAAAAATGGCGGCGGCGCTTTTTTGGTTCCGTATTTTTGCGCCGTATTGTTGGCTGGAGTACCGATGTTTTTCATGGAGCTGGCGTTGGGACAGATGTTGACCATAGGCGGTTTGGGTGTCTTCAAAATTTCGCCAATCTTCAAAGGTAAGCGAATACATTGATAATAATTTTAATGTGGTGATTCGCGCCTCGTCTATTCTACCCAAAGCTTGATCGAACCGAACACTTCACCTATTGCTCATTCCACATTGCAAACCTTCTACGCTTAAATTATTCCAAAAACCATTCTAAACTTCTACTATACCTCCATTACTCGCATATATCCATAAAATATAACCTCCTCCCTCTTCAACTCTGTTACTGGATGCTGGGATTGAATAGTTGTTGCAATTTCAGTTTTGACCCTGCTAAGGTCCAAATTAAATTGCATAATTATGTACGTACTCGAACATACGTGCTAAAGAAAGGAAGAAAAAAAAATTTTACAGTATATATACCCGATGAATATAAAACCTTTTTTTTTTTTTTCAAATCGGTCAAACTGACAGAGAAGCGTGTGGAAAAATAAATAGCTGCACTGCTCTGGAATAGGCCACTTTAATCGCGCCAAACTTTCCTCGAAAATTGAGCATTTCATGCGCGTGTTACACAAAGAAATTTTCTCCCTCAAGTACCTATTTGCAATTTTTCTGACGAATAATTCTCAGTAAAGGTAGAGATAGAGAAATTTTGAGCTCACATTTCAATCCAGCGGAATAAGAAATACAAAAAAATTTTTCAGTTGGTATATTACGGTGAACTGAATTCAAGGAAATTGAAGTTTTATTGATTTTTTTTCCTTAATTACAGCATGTTCTTTCTACTATTTCAGGGAACAAATGGGCTATATATATATATGTAGGACAATGAAGAAAATATGATATAAATTTTGCGAATAAAACTCGAATCCGTTTTGATGAAGAAAAAAATTTTTATCTTGTTTTCGGTTGTTATTCATGATCGTGTGAAAACCATTCTCAAAGATGGCATTCATCGATTCGATGAATCTGAAGCTAAATATATTTTCTTTTCTCAAAAAAGTAATGTCGAGTTGATGCGAACTTACTAACTTCGTCAAAAAAATACTCCGCTGGATCTGCCTTATTCCAAAGCTGTGAAAAATCAAATATTTATGGCATTTTTCGCAAACCTACTTATCCTGGTGGGCCATTTTTGAGGAGGTTTTCTTCAAACTTCATTATCTTGGTTTGTCCCTAAATCAGTTGATGCTCCAATATGTGGTTGAAAAATTCATGTTTTGAGGTCTTCAGCCTCCGAATGCCGACCACCCCTTCCCCTCTAACATGGATATCAAACATCCCAATACCTACTGAATAAAATGGTGTTACGTTCTCAAAGTTCGGTTTAAAAAAAAAAAAGAAGAAAGTAGAGAAAGTAGGTGTACCTGAAGAATGAGAAACGTTTCCAATGCTCTAATGTTTTCGATCTAATATTCCTCCGCTATAAATTAATTTTGCTGTGACGAAAATTAGACTAATGTTTTCCAGCATAATCGACTACTTCATATATAAAATATGTATATGATGTTTTATTATTGTGGACGAAAAAAAAAATCAATTTTATTCCATAGTTTTTATGGTTTAAATTCGTTTAGAATTCTTCAGTTAGTTATTTAAATATTATAGAGAATTTAACATTTTTGAATTGAAGCTCTCAATTACTGGAAGTGACATAAAGTATATTGCTTTTGTCAAAAAATGTGTAATATTCAGAGCGAAAATCTAGAATGTGAGAAGTCCCAAAATTTTTGTAATTTTCATTCGAAACCATCGCTGAAACTCAGTACGGTACCTACTCGCGAGAGATAAAAAGTTATGGGCAATTTGTGATTATGTGCGGTTACTTGAAGACAAAATAGAAATAAAGGCCGTTCAATTGTACGAGAATCGTCATCTACAATCTTCTTTGTAAATGATTTTCGTTTGCATTTCCCAAAATCAACACATCGAGCAAAACGGACCAAAACGCTTAATTTTCTATTTTTTGAGCTGAATTAGGTATATAAGTGACGTCAGTTTTCAGTAAATGATATTTTACGAACCTAAAATACATACGTATTCAATATCAAAGTGCCAAGGTTTTGTGGAATGTCTCTTTTCAAAAATAGACATTTATTTTGACTTTGGGATGAATTGTTATTCTTCACTACGTCTCTGTTAATAGACAACAGCAGTTTATGAGAACTCGAACAGCAATATACAAATTTCTTCAAATGAAACAACCTCGATTCGAAAATTGTTCTACGTGTTTCGTGTTACCGTTATATTCCAAATAAAACAAATTTATTATTATTCGGTATTGATATGTACGAAGTACCATTCCGTCGTTGAAATGGTTGTTCGAATGAATTTGGTCAAAAAGAGAAGTGACAAAGTATACAGCTACCTATACGTAATCCATGGAGCTGCAACTGAGTCGCATACTCTGTTGAGGAAAAATGCTAGCTTTGGTTTGTTCGTTAAATTTTCTTAAATTCGTATGTTCGGAAAAATAATTTTTACCCTTATTTTACTATCAGTTGCCTGTTCGGAATTCAAATTTATAAACCTGGAAAATTAAGCGAAACTTTTTCACACCCATACAACAGACTGCGTTAAATATTAGGCCTTCCTATCGTAACCAACGCTTTCATTATATTTTCGAACATTAATCTTGATGAAAGCGACCACCCGTGCCGCTTTTTTAAGTGAAACTATTTTGTTGAAACAAAAAACAAAAACTATAAGAACCGTTTGAAAAAAAAAAAAAAAAAAAAAAAAAAAAAACCATAATCAGCTTTATAGTAAATGAGACTTTTCGTCGGTGTGAAAAGTACGAGGGATGCTATAAAAACAAAGCGCTAGTTGGAAAGTTTTGAAAATTAGAAAGTTCGTAACGCAGATCGTTTATCGAGAAAATTGCAGATAAATCTGCCAACCCCTTTTTTTTATCTACTCCTCCTAAAATCGTCCGACCCTTTTCAGCCATGTCATTCCCCCGGTTCAAGGTTGCGCCAAAACTCTAGTGTAAAATTTTTCACCCCCAACTATTCGTTTTCATTTTGCGGAAGTATATCGGATTTCATAAATTAATCCTATCTTCGCGACTGAGAAAGTTCTGCGTGAAAGGATTGGGAAAAACTGTTTCGATAGCAATAAGGGATCGCAATTTTCGCGTTAAATCATTCGATAATTCTGCAGACTTTCAGCCATGGGTGTTATCAGGATTTTCTCCAGTGAGGTGCAAAGCAAAACGCAAAAACAACAAAAACTTGGCGCTTCGCGCTTCGGGAGGGGGCTCCGCCCCCTCCACCCCCCGAGATGTTATTACTTTGAGCCTGACGGCTAAAATGTAAAATACCTGACCCTTCAGGTTTTAGCCCCCTCTCTCTCTTTCTCTTCCTCTTTCTCACTCTCACTGCAATATTATAAGATACCACTTCTTAAAGAAGACGTGTAGCGATATACAATCAGTGTCTTTATTATAATGTGTGGTCTTATATACGCGCTTATTATAATGTGTGGTCTTATATACGCGCTACTTTTGGGTCGCTTTCCTGTCGTTTTTTGGCTGGGGACCCATCGCTAAAACCTGAAGGGTCAGGTTAAAAAAAAAAAACCTCTCATAAGAAGAAAAAACTACCTTTTAGGGCTTTTTGGTGTGTTTAAAACAAAAGAGGAAAAAGCCAGAGGATACAAGTACAACCTCTTGATCAGCCCCCAACGGCGCCCATGCTTCCAGCACTCGATGTCTCTGTTGAAAATCCATTAAACCCCACATTTATTAATCTACGTGGCTGTAGTGTATGCCACTCTTTGAATTGATGATATTTTCACGTTATCAAAGAATGCTCCAGATTATTTCAAATCTCTTCTTTAACTAACGCTCTTTAAGAGGAAGTATGCGCATAAGGATGCTAAGAGATGAGCCGCCATCTTGTGTTATTAATTTTTTCAGGAATTTTTGCTATATACATATATATATATATATATATATATATATATATATATATATGGAATGTCTTTTCATGAAAGAATATTCACACAAGAAGGTAATCAACATATTATTTGCATGTCCGCCACTGCGTATGTAAACACATATGGGTGAGCCAAAACTTAGGCAAACTCTGGCCATTTTAAAGCCAGTTTGGGCAGTTTATACAGGGGCTCATTTACACGCACACATACGTAACAAATGCTTATATCTGTTTACAAGGGAAGTTCATCGCTTCTTATCAAGATAAGAAACAACAGACAGGTTCTTGTACTGAATCATGACATCACCGTAATGTATGATTAATCACGGTTTGGTTTTCGTATATTACTTGAAGGTAATTGCATGTAATTTCGTTTGAAAGTTTTGTACAATGTTTTAACATCATTAAGACAAATAATGAGCCAGCCTTTTAGCGGTCCCTAATACCTCATACTACTGTCAAGTTCTCACAGTATATAATAACACAAAATGGGTTCATCTCTTATCCCTCTCATACACATACCTGCCAGTAAAGAGCCTTACTCTAACTTATCTTCTAATTATTTGATTCCCTAAATTGTTGATGCTCATCTTACCATAATTTGCATGTCCAACTCATTCATCGCTTTTCATGAGATTCCAGCCCCCGGAGAATTAGTTACCTCCAAATCAAATTTAGGATGCTCTTACAAAAGCAGCAGCTGTAGCTTCGGTAGTTCCATTTCCTACTCCAGTGTCTTTGTCTGGTGTCCTCAACCACATTTGAGCAGCTATTGCAGACACCTGGCTCAGTGCTTGGTCTGAAACTGAGTTTAGCTTCCATTATCGTCTTATACAAGTTTGATTATTATCTTTTCTATAGTGTAATTTCTACTTCTTATCAAAAACTTCATTTTCACAATTAATTAGTTGTGTTCGGGTTATTATCACACCCTTATGTTCCTCCGCAAGGTACTCAAATTCCATTCTCCTTCCAGTCCTCAACAAACTGATTCTTTTGTTCGGGGAGACCTGAAGCAATTTTCTCTCCAGTTTAATATTCTCCTCTGCAGAAATTCTGGTCAGAAACTTGACCTATATCGGTATTTCAGGAGTAGACCCCAGAAAAAATTTGGGTGATAGGTAATACTTCTTACATACGTGTAAAAGTGGTTGTATGTGAAAAAAAATGAAATGTTTCTAGTTCTGAAATACCAATCTTAAAAATAAAAGTCGATAAAATTATGTTTATAACTTCCACTGCCGTGGAGAGAATTATTAAATTGAGACATCAAACTGAAAAGCAAAGTCTGACAAATAAAATGAGACAAATAACATGGAGATTGAATGAGTAGGAGCTGAATTATTGGCAGAGAAAGTTAAAAAGACAACGAAAATTTGTTTCATCTTCACACAATATTATTTTCAATATCTACTCCTATTGCTACAACTTGAATTCGAAGGTTGACAAAAAAAAAAAATGATTTCAAGTCGAGTTTACACTGTACGAGAAATTTTATTTGAATATTTTTGCAATAGAAAATCAAACACCGAGAGATTTTTAACTGAGTTATTTTCACAATAAAATTTATTATTTGCGGAGAAATGAAGAACTTATTTGAAAGTGCGTCTGTTAAATCTGCCTTGGTTGTCGGAGAAATGGGTGAGGTCTTTGAGAATGTTATTTTAGAGTTTTATATTTACCTATTTATAAATATAAAAATTTAGCAACAATTTCAGCAAATAAATGTCAATTTTTGTGCTCTAGTCAGAAGTATTCGATTCATGTTCAAAGACTATGTCCTCTAAATCCCTACCAAGTCCTTCCTTCATCTCTATACCCTAGCTGCGGATAAACTTCATACTTGAGGCAATATAATCTCCATGCCGAAACTTACGAAAAAAAAAAAATCTTCTAGTATTATTTTTTGGTTCATTTCTCTTTTGCAGGTGTTGGATATGCAGCAGCAGTAATGTCATGTTGGATGAACATGTACTACATTGTGGTTCTAGCATGGGCTGTATATTACTTTTTCGCCTCTTTTGGGACAGGTATGAAAAAAATTTACGAAATTACTTCATCAGCTGAAAATGAGTTTAAAAAAAACTATAAAACCTAATAGCGTGTTGGAAAGCTTACTCCAGTCCTCCTTTTATGAACCTGAAATTTTCCCTTTTTCTATCCTGTTTTATACTGACGTGAGCTTTTTTGAAACTTCTGCTATTTGCAGGGTTTTTTTATAGTTTAACTTATCGTTTAGGTGCTACACAGTAGTTTTAGTAGGTATTGGTTGGTAGAACGACATCTTGAAAAATTAATAAGTTACCCATATGGAGTCTTTGTCGTTTTTCCCGTATTTTTCGGTCAGATCGTCCGCATTTTCATTTTCACTTTGAAAACTGTACAACTTCTACCACTTTTTAATTGTGGAAAACATGGGAAAAATTTTCTTTGGCTTTTTGATATTTTTGCTTATAGGCTACACTATCCACCAGTGAACACTTACTATGGTTTGTGATAAGTGTTGTTGACGGCCAAAGTTTGATCTATGGCTTCGGGGTTTATCGAAATAAAAATTTATGGAAAAATTAAAACGGATCCTTTCAAAAAGGTCAGCTATATCACGGCTATATGTTCGGAAATGTAAATCTGGAAGCTATTATTTCTACTACACGAATTGAAGTCAAAAATTCTAGCGCAGCTATACTTCGCTACAGAACCCCGTTTGTCAATTTTCATCAACAATTCAAAAAACAAATCTGAATTCCAAATTTCCAAATATTGGAAAAAATTTCAAACAACTATCGATTGTTACCGAAATCTGATAAATACAAATATATATCGCGATCTATTGATATTTTATTGCTGATTTGAGGTAAAAAAATTACCGGAAATTATCGACAATAATCGATACCTACCTCGAACAAAAATATCGATATATCAATGTTTTATAGTTAAAAACCGATTTTCCAGAAATTTTTGTTTTCCAGTTTTCTCGGAAACTACTGAACAAATAGGCACCAAACGCCTATCAGATCTGCTTCCATAAAAGCAAATACTTTTCGTTAAAATTTCAGACTTATTTCTTTGTAAACTTGTCAAAACCGTCAACACAAATTTTTTTTAGCACTAGTTATCTCAGAAACTACTGAATTATTAGGCACTAAACTTGTATCTGACTTGTACCGACATAAGGACAATCTATCGTGAAAATTTCAGTCCCGATACTTTTTGTAATTTTCTTAAAATCTTGGAAAAATGACTTTTTCAAGAAATTTTTGTTTTTCAGTTTTCTCGGAAACTACTGAATCGATAGGCACCCAACTTCTTTCAGACTTACTCCTATATAAAACGATCTCTCGTAAAAATTTCAGCTCTATTCGTTTTTGCAGTTTTCTTAAAACCGTGAACACAAAATTTGGGCGATACATACATATATAGATATATACATACATACATACGTATACATTAATCTTATGCATAATTATATATACAAAAACAAATTTGGTCAAAATTAGAAAATGGTAGTAATCGTTTTCTTTTCTCACGAAACGAATAATTTTCATAATCTCCCCCTCTAACCCTTTTGTGAGATCAATTTTAATACGGAAGCAACCCTGCTAAAAATTATTACCAAATTATTCATACGAACCAAACAGATTGATCTATTTTGATTAAACTGGCTGCTCAAAATACAAAAATAAAATAAATTAAAAATATGCAAAAAAAATGTCTGCAAATCAAATCTCTTTGCTGTGTTCCAGATTATCAATTTTAAATCATTCGTCTTTAAAATATCTATATATGTGATTTTTATTGTAATCGTAGGTCGCAATCGCAATCTATAATGTGTGGTCTAATGCACCTCTCAGCAGTTAAATGGAAGATATATGATAGATAACCTATAATTATAAAAATAATGTAACTACTCATATACATATATCTTTTGGCACCGTATTATAATATACAGGATTGGCTTAAGGGGAGATTTTCTCTCTAATTTTTTTTTTTTTTTTTAGTTGAGCAGTTGCTTTAACTTATCTGTCCCTTTCCACTCTCCAGAACTTGAACATTCTTCTCCTCTCTCATATAATGACGTACTTATTGCAAAGAACAACATTTTTCGTAATTAGAAATTTTATAAGTATATCCATGTTATTAAAAAAGCCTTTCAAATTTTAAAGTTGAATTTTACCTTGATTTTTTCTTGTTTTTTATTTTTTTATGTCTCCTTATGAATCTCATCCCCCATTTTGTTGCAGATTTACCATGGAGGACGTGCGATAATTACTGGAATACGAAAACATGTGTCACTCCCTTTGAAAGGTTACACTTGAATTGTTGGCTATCGAATGTCTCTGATCCAACATCAACAAAATTCTGCAATTTAAATGAAATGAATGTGAGCACGATGTTAATCACCGATCCAGTGAAAGAATATTGGGAGTAAGTTAAGTAACTTAATTCTCGGTAAAGTTTACACATTTTTCCAGATCCTAGGAATTTTCTTTTTTTTTTTTTAACAGAATTTTTACATTTTTATGTCGATCGTATGAAAGGTTTACTACTTAACTAATTATTGTTTCTAAAGACAAAACTTACCACACTGAAATATACGTTAGTTTTGTTTTTTTGGAATAGTATTTTGACATAGAAACATATTGTAGAAGCGAGTATACGTTTGTTGTCTGCTCTCGTATCATATGCTATCGTTGCGTAAACTATCATAAAATGTTATGCGGCGACGATAAATACCTATCTGATTTTGGCTAATCGCTGTCCAGGGCCGAGGGCTGCATTCACAGTTACCTATGTCTATATTTGTTTTTGTCCCTTCGGAGTTTTGTCAAAATGCCAACATGAAGTTGGAAAAGATTTGTATTGGATCGTCGTTATCTATTTTTGATACGATATGCTGATTCAGCATCTTTCAAATACTGCAGCCCAATGAGATACAGTGTGCTGAAAAGCAACAAATGTGTGCCCGCCTCTTCAGATGTGGTATTACTTCAAAAATTCGAAGTACCTGCTGCTTACGAATGTGGTACGTGATTAAGAATGTTTATTTTTTGCAAAAATCAATAAAAAAAAATTCCGTCGTTGTTTAGACGCAGAGCATTACAAATTACCAAAGGCATCGAAGATGTTGGACAAATTCGCTGGGAGTTGGCGGGCACTTTATTCGTCGTATGGACTATGTGTTATTTTTGCATATGGAAAGGCGTCAAGTGGACGGGGAAGGTAAAATTTTTTTCTGCTTATTCTCGTTATCAGCCTTAAGTTTTACCAACATTTGTGGATATAGTGGTTAGATAACATTTAAAAAACTTTTATTTGAAATTTATCGTGAAACAGTTCATTTACTTACGTAAAAATTGACAGTTTTTCAAGGGAGTGCTTTGGTTTGACTTTGAACTTGGAAAAAAAAAAAAAAAAAAAAAGCATAAAGACAATTCTTAGCTTACGCGCACTATCTTTCACGCTACTACGTCACTAATTTTGATGCGTTTAGCCTATTCTAATTTGTTTTAAAAATATCTAAATTATCGTTACTTATATTACTGTAAGCCCGGTGTAATAGTGATTGTTCTGCCTTGCAGGTTGTATATTTCACCGCTTTGTTTCCTTACGTCTTGCTGATAATTTTACTGATACGTGGCCTAACCCTGCCTGGTGCTTTCGACGGTATTCGTTATTACCTTAGTCCAAATTTATCAAAAATCGGAGACGCGGAGGTAAATATTGATTAATTTTCCTCAAATAGCCTATACTGTTAAGAAACAATATCCGCTCCTATAAGTACGTATATTATGTAAATTGCTACACTAAAATACCCCTATCTATAAGGTTGTAAATAAAGTTTAATATAATTTCTGGGAGCACATTGGCTAAATTTCCATGCACATAACACCGATCAAATGATTCGCACCTAATTGGCTTCGCATTAATTGCTGTTGCCTCGAGTGCGATTTGCTTTATCGCAATAGAGTTTCACACCCTTACGGTTTGTTGGATTTGTATGCAAATATGTTTAATTGCACTTTTAAAATTGTACCTATTTGTAACAGTGCCGTATATATCATGCGAATTTTAAAGGTATAACTCTAGCTTGTGTCAGTATAAAACTCTTATCTCATACCTCAGCCTCCTCATTCTCTGTGCATAACCGCAGAAAATGATTTGTTCGTATTGCCAATTATGGTTTTTTATCATTGCAAATAGTCGAACAATTATCTAGATTCTTGAATCATTAATTTCAACCAACAATTCCAGATTTCGTTTTACCATAGTTTGTCCTATAGACGGTTCGATTCATGGCTAAATTAAATTCAGTTTCGTTGTTTTTTCCTATCGAGTTATGAAAGTTGCCTAACGAATGTTCGATGGCGTAAAATCGACGAAATTCCTGCAACTCAAAACGATACTTCTTGCGATACATCATTATTTTTACTCCAATTTCTGCCAAGGGGGGAGAGTTAATTTTTCGTTGAAATTATTGCATTTTATGCTGAATTTCTGAGAAGGCAAAAACTTGTTTTAGTTTATATACCTATTCAAAAACTGACATTTGTAAGACGCTGGAGACTTTGAGAAGGGAGCTGATGAGACTTTAACCACAGCATCACAACTTTTATCGACGAACTCGATGAACTTCTACCATGGTTATGTTTGTCTAAACTCCAGTTATATTTAATTAGACACGTTTGGCCACCTCTTCTAAAAATTCTAACAAAATCATAGAAAAGCGAGAAAATTTTGAATTTTACTGATTAGCTTAAACAAACTCCGGAGAATGAAACGTTAAAATTTATCATTTTTTTAATGAATATTTTAAAATTATTTCATTTTTGTCCCATAGTAGCCTATAATGGATTACTGCCTGAATTTTAATTGAATCTCCTTTCTCCTTATTACCATGACTAGCTTTATTCTAGAGCATCATTAAAAAGTGATCGGTAAATATTTTCCTATTGTTTGATAACTCAATAAAATGAGGTTGCAGATGGGCTCCTGTGCTTTTACCGCGGTGGGGGCCTCAAACGTATGATTACTTACGGTATCCCCAATAATAGGAATGAACCGTCAAAAAAATAATGTGAAATATCTTTATTGTACCTATATACCTATCGCAAGAAAATGGTTCAGTTAAAATTTTATTCCGTGAGAGAGAAGGAGTGGGAGTCGAATTTTATTTCACTTTTGTTTTGGAATATTTTTACCACTTTTTATCGTTTTTTTTTAAGCTTTCTCTTTTTTACTCAATTTTAAACGTTTAATTTTTAGCTTCACTTGTTACAAAAAATACTAATTTCTCCCTCTTTTCGCCTATTTTCCACACTGATTAGACAATATACCATTCTGGACTTGATTAGATTTCAAAATTTTTTCCAAAAATTCTCTTCTGTGAAAGCTATATCTTAGATAAAGCATGATGACTTTTTTTTGATAATTGCCAATTTCAAATTACTTCAAATTAGGAAACTTTTTCGTTCACAAATTGTCCCCTCATTTTATTAATTCTAATTTTCATCATTAATCAAGGAATTCTCAATCTTCTATTCAACTAAGTTGCTTTTCTCATAAAGAAGAAAAAACTAAACCGAATATTACATTAAAAAGTGTCGCAATTATTTGTAGTATTATCAGTCTACCTTGAAAATAAAGTCGAACCAATTCCGTGGTTAGATTTTTTTCAAATGGAGTAAGTAAGTAAGTGGAAGAGAAGGCAGTAGATAAACTTTTAAAGTTTTGGAGAAGAAAATAGAATTTTTGAATTTGAGAATATTAAATTTTATGATTTGATAGGAATAATCTTGAAACAGTCCATGCTCCTTGTAATTCTTTACCACCCTCACTCTTTGTGCATCAATAAACTAATAATATTGCGAGCTTTTACACTGTTTTCAAGAAGCACTGCTTTAATTTCAGGTTTGGATAGACGCAGTAACACAAATATTTTTTTCGTACGGTCTTGGCTTAGGCACATTAGTTGCTTTAGGCAGTTATAATCCGTTTAAAAATGATGTTTACAAGTAAGATATGCGTTTAATATCTAATCGTTTCATGAGGATAATTTTATTAATTCTCATCTCGGTGTGATTGTCGTACATTTGCTTTTCATGTAGTTTTTTGCTAAAAGTTTATTGTTTCGCTTTTATTTGGAAAAAAAAAAAAAAAAAAAGTAAAATTTGTTTTGGCCTTGTTTGAATAAGATAATAAAAAATTAAACTATATTGAATGAACGACTAATTAAAATATGCGGAATCGATTTGTAGAGATTCGCTAATTGTTTGCTGCGTGAATTCTGGAACCAGTTTCTTCGCCGGATTTGTCATATTCTCTGTTATCGGTTTCATGGCACACGAGCAAAAGAAACCAATAGCTGAAGTAGCTGCTTCAGGTAAACATTTTTTATTTGAATGTTTAAAAAACAAAAAAAATTTAAACAAGGAATGAAGAGAAGATTAGGATTATTCATACCAGGCTATGTTTGCTAGTTGCTACTTCTACCTGAACAGCCCTACCAGAAGTTCAATTATTTTTGTTGTTGCTAAACTTGTTCACATGAAGGTTTCAAAAGGGTCGCTAATCAATAATCTTATTTTGTGATTAGAATTATCATTTTTTCAAAATTGTTCTTGCGGTATATGATGTTATAAAGAAATAATTAATTTACTTTAATACTATGTTGTTCACTTGCAAAAAACCACTGGAAATAATTTATTAAAAGTCAAAAATAAATAAAAATAAATCCATCATTTTATACTACGTGCCACAGTTCTGTTGAATGCAGTTTACTAAATTAATGTACTTGAGGTGTGGTATGCCAAATCTAGTTTTTACCTGTCACACAAAACTTGGTTTATATTGACCTTCAAAAGTTTTCAACCAATCATTTATCTGAATTGATTCACAAGGTATGTAGTGAGATACCATACACATGATATCTGAACATGAAAATATTGAAGAAATAAAAGTTTTACCAATGATGAAATGGTGATGAAGTTGAAATATTGTTAAAATAATAATGTTGAAATAAAAACAATTAGAAATTTTGTATACCAAATTAATAGTATCCCACAGTGAGAAATTCCAAAGTTCACTATGGGGGAGAAAAACTGGAAAGGAAAGACCCAGGGTATGTTCTTGCCAAACTCGTGTAGTATTACATTTCAAGTAGGTCTATAATAAAAAGATAGAAAATTTACCCAAGATTATTCTAAGTTTTTATTATTTTTCTCTAATTTCCTTATAAAAGATCAACGTATTGTGTTTCCACAATTTTTCCTACTCAATATGACCACCTTAGTCCTACATTATTTATTATAAATAATTACTAGAAAAACAAAATACCAGTTATATTCGAAAATATATACAACATACCAATTCTTCAAAAGGTGATCATACTCACAATTTAAAACAGAAGAGGTAATATGAAACAAAATAAAACATTTGACTAAAAACACAAGGTGAAATCATCGATGAAATTTCATACAGACAGAAGATTTTTATAAGTTTAAAATTACATAAAGATATAAGAGAATCTGTAGGACTTGCATAAGCAAAGGTACCAAACGGAGTGATTTCTTCCAATCTCAGAAAGTTAAAACTATAGTCCAAAAATTCATGAGAAAAGGAGAAATCACTTTATCTAGTTCAATTTCTGATGGTAGTTGAACAAAAGAACAATCTACAAGCAGAAATGGAAGAAGATATGGGGAAAAAACGTCAGATAATAAACTCCATTCTTCATAAGAAGAATATAATAGATTATCTCATTTTGAAAATTCTATGGATACCTCAGCGTGTCTGGAAATTGAACGTAACAGTTCTTTCAAGACTGATTTCTGGGATCAAAAATGCCCAGAACATATTAAAAATTTGCTGGCACTTTAATAAAAATGATCAACAATTAACGATTTATAAATATATATAGATTCTGTGGATGGGTTATTTATTTATTTATTTTTTTTATTTATTATATTTTTTTTTATTTTTTTATTAATATTATCACTTAGCTTTGAAAGTTTTACACACATTTACGGAAGCTGGAGGATTGTTATATTTTGAGGTTGCTTTATTTTATGAATCGTTTTGTTGTATCAAAAAGTGATTCCTATCACCTTATTCGATCGGAAGAAATACACAAAAAGTGTATACTAAACCATTTTGTGAAAACTCGTTACGGTAGTTTCTCAGAGAAAACAGATTGAAAATTAAGGTCGTATTAAAGTTCTTTCCTTCATTTAATGAGTGATAATGAATGGGTGCTGGTTTGAGTGCACGAATTGTCGCCTAAGTTGTAAGACGCCTAAAAAAAAAATGGGTATGTTTGAAATATATTTGTAGTATAATACGAATTTTTCGTCATTTTTAACAGGACCTGGCTTGGCATTTTTGGTGTATCCTTCAGCTGTGTTACAGTTACCAGGTTCCTCCATTTGGTCGATGTTATTTTTCATTATGCTACTGTTCATCGGTCTCGATAGTCAAGTAAGTTTTAGTTGAAATCGATTTTTCCGATGAAATTGCAACGGAAACCGCAATTAATTTGTTTGTTTTTATTTTTCAGTTTTGTACGGTCGAGGGTTTCATTACTGCAATGGTTGACGAATGGCCCCAACTACTGCGTCGTCGGAAAGAAATTTTCATTCTTGTCATCTGCGTCTGTTCGTACCTAACTGGATTATCGTGTATTACTCAGGTAAGTGAAAAAAGAAACAATTAATTAAATAATTTATAGTCAAAGTAAATGGTTTATTTCGTTTAAAATCATTATGGAAATAGATTTTTTCCCGATAACATTGGAACACCGTTCAGTGTGAGGTTAGGACGGTCTTCATTTACAGGAAGGACCGAATATTTTTACCCACGGTACCTATATGACATGTCAATGTGAATATTTTTTCTGGAAAAAAAGAACGACATTATCAGCATTCTAAGGGAGTATTCTTAGTCGATACTAACCTTGATGTAAGTGTTCCCTAACCCTAATCTATACGATCCTGTTTTTAAACTACAGTGAAGATTCGAAAAAAATAATTTTAACTGAGAAATATAGGTAGGTAGCTGAAAAACGGAGCTTTGCTGTGGTTTGAAACAGGACCTTATGTGGATTTGCGAACTATTAATCAGGATGAGTGTTGACTATGAATACCACCCTAAATATCATTAGATACTTACGAATAATTTCATCTTTGTTCCCAGGGGCGTACCGAAGGGAGGGGGTTTGGGAGGGGTGTCACAACCTCCCAATATCTGCAAACCAGTCGGAAAATTATATCAAATTTGTTTTTTCTCTTCATATCTTCATAGTCGGAAATTTCTTTGGATATGTGGCCCACAGTCGGCATTTTCATCTGGTACACCCCCCTTAAAAACAAATCATTCAGTAGGTACGCTACTGCTCGTTACACTTGGAAGAAGGCTGCATGTTTCCATTAATAATTCGTTTTGCAGAGAAGTGGGTCTTTCTATATCGCTATTTAATATTTTTATTGGTTTTTCAATTTTTACTATACCTACCTCTACGACTGCTCCGATAGCTCCAATTTCCAAACACAACAAAACCAAAATCAAAAAATAAGTAAGGGAATACCTTTCTTCCAACAATTATTTATATATTCTGCACGAATGAAGATTGTTGAACAGAAATAAAAAATAGTTGGCTTCCTCATTCCCATACGGCTGATGTTCAAATATCAAATGTAAAAATTTATTTTGGTTACCCTTCAGATTATTTACCACCAGAAATTTCTTTGGTAATTTAGAGTTCTGAGCTTGAAATGTTGCAAATTGTTATGATGAGCAAATTTTTCTTCATTTTATATTGGGAATTTTAAGTAAATAGATGGCGCTACTATCTATCGCTAAAACAAAAGAAATGAGAGCGAAAAAAGCAACCAATAAATTTATCAAACAACGTGTAAACTCAATGAGCAGCCAATCAGCTATAGGAATTGATCTTCTTATTTCAGCTTTACTAAAAATCCGCCATATTTCAGCCACTTTGCTTAAAAATCCCAATTGAGTACCATCATTTACAAGCTTAATATATTTCTTTACTATCCATTGTTTGTGAGCCAAGAAAACTATGAAAGATAAAAGTGATAAAATGCAAGGTTTTTCAATAAAAATTATTAAATCATTCGTTTCTTTTATAATTTTTCAGAAATATCTTGTTTTTTAATTTTTTTTTTATTATCTAACATTGCTTATTCGGAATATTCTCTATTAGCTACTTGCTCCAAAACTGTTCACGATAGAACGAATATGATTACATCAATCGAAAAAAGATAAAATTTCCTTTCAGACCAGTGTATTTATAACCAAAATAATGTAAAAAAATGACTTCCTAATGCTTGAGAACAAAAATTAAGTAATTTTTGTTTAAAACCAAAATTTTGTTGACCTAAAATTGCGCAGTTAAAAACCGTTACCTCTCTCCGCACCGTGAATATTTGTTCCAAATTTCGTCGCTATTGATTCAAAATTAGGCATTTTAGGGCCAAAATTAAAACTAAAATAGCGACACCGGAAATACCGTCCGGGGACAAAAATTTTGTCCTGTTCAAATGACTTATAAATAGGGTGTCCCAATTTCTCTTCCAACTCGCAAATGAATGATTAAAAAAATAGTTTTCTATCTTCGAATTTGCGAAACTACCTTTCAACGTGCGCTATGCAACTTGCTTTACACATATGTTTTTGAAACTGCCTTTCAATGGCACAATAGTTTTTCCTTTTTTTCATTTCTAAAAATGTTGCCCTTTCATCAATTTTAAAAGGCTTATAACTCCATCAATTTTGAAGATAGACTTAATACGAAGAGAACTTTTTTATTTGTCTAAACGAGTTCTATTATACCCGTGCGGGTTAGGAAGTAAAACTGGGACATACTGTATACCTATATCAAATTGAGTTTTTGGTGTCAAAATTTTTATTGACTTATGAAACGAAAAACGTAACTACTCCCATTCATAAGTCATTTCATGAGATCGAAATTAATAAGTAGATTTTTATAGACAATTTACTCAAAAAGTCCACATTTAACAAAGTTATGAATAATTTTATTTCAAAATACATAATTGTGAACATTTTCAACAAAACTAATTATAATGACCATAAGGTTTGTTAAAAGAAAATTAGTTTTTTTACTTTTTATTGATGTGCGACAATTATTTGCACTTTCTTTCTTTTTTCAAATCAAAATATTATAAAAGTTGGCTCATTTTTATAAGCTTTTATTTTACTCACTACAGTGATTTTAAAATATATCAATACTGCAGCCAGCCTTCCGAAACAAAATAATGTTTATTTCACATAAAACTTAAGTCAAAAAAAAATAAAAGCTTATCTTTTAAAAATTCTAATTAATTTCTAATTTTGATGATGTTTGCTTGGCTAATATAATAAGTGTAATCATAAAAATAAGTGATTCATCATTGAATAGTTCATTTCTTGCGAAAGAAAAGATGTACCTAGTTGATAATTTTTATTTTAAAGTAAAACTTTGCTAATTTTTCTTTTTAAACTGCTAAAAAGTCATTTTGCTCCATTTACATTTAGGTTGAAAATACACTAATCTATAAGAAAATTTATTCCTCTTTTGATTGGTACAATCAGATTTGTTTTAACATTGATAGTTTTGGAGTTATTACAGATTTTCTCATGTAAGATCAAGCAATCTAGAAAAATAAGAAAATATTAAATTTCTCAGAAACAGGTGAGAATTTGAAAAAATTTTGAAGCACGTTTTTTGTTGCAATTAATAATCTGTGGAACTGCACAACTAGGTTTCAACCACAGACATATAGCTAAAGAGATGTCCAATACTCTATACTTGCAGGTGAACAAAAATATGTCAAAGATAAAAACAGAGCTATCAGAATTTTACATTCTGCGCATCCAAAGCTGCGTACATTATATGAAATTTATCATTGAATTTTTAAGGACATCTGTTTTCATGTCATTAGCTTTCTGTAAACTATATGTTATAGACGGGTGATTCTCCTGGTTCTATTCTTCAACAACAAAGTGTATCAGGAAACAAAATTACTTAAAATGAATATCTTGATGTTTGTAAATACAGATATAGTAACGTGCAAAAACAGAGTAATTTCATTCCCACAAATGCTATCTAGTCTGAAAGTAACTAAGTATAAAAATGTTATCCGAATCAGCCCATCATAACATATATACTAAAAGGTTAATAGGGCTACAGGACGCATACGCAGTAACAAATATTCTAGGATGCATTCAGAATGAACAATCAACACAACCACGGTTGTTAGGACAAAGTCAAAATTTTACCTCAAACTTACTCAATTTGAAACGAACAATTTCTCCGAATGTCAGGGTAAATAAGTAAAACACAATAAATTGTTATTAAAAAGATCATGTCGTTATCAAAATAATACCGCATCAACTTATTAAGATTGTTAGGGTAACTTTTCATCAACTATATTTACCAGGATAAAACTTACCCTATCCATGTAAAACAACCAACTCATTCTGAACAAGTTGGATATTTACCCAGATAAAACAACCAGTTCATTCTAAATGGTTGGAGTGTTTTGGTAATTACCTGGGTGTTTATTCTGAACGCACCCTTGATTAGAAACATTTCATCTTTGACGTATTTTTGATCAGCTTGTTGAAGATCTCTTCAGCTGTATGTCTCTGGTTTTAATGCTTAAAACTTGGACTCTCTTTAGAGTATGTGATGGTTAATGATCGATGCTCGATGAGAAATGATTTGGTACCTAGCTATACCTAGCTACTTTTTTTACCGTGATTAATGCTTAATAAATTTTATAGGAATGGCGCCTTACTGCGCAAATGTATTTTCCTTCTTCTGAAATCTCTATTTAATTACTTAATTATTAAAATAACTCCCTTTTCTAACAGTACTGTAAATTATTTGTTTCGAATTGACAAATATTATCAATAGTATCGGTAAGTTAGTGAATTGAGTATCGAAATAAAAATATGATCATAGGGAAAAGTTCGGGAGACGAATAAATCTACGTTAGTGATAAAATTGAGAGGGCATGCGAGTACCTTGACCAGTGTCGTAGTTAATCTTAGATCCTATGAGAGTAGTTTTCCACAAACAAAAACCAAAAAAAAACACATATTTGGGAAAAAAAGAATTTTGTTTTTTGTGGCTGTGGGGCAATTAAACATTGAACTCCTCCCCTCCCCGCAACTACCTCACTGACCTATTCTATACGCAGTTATTAACGAAAAAATCGAATTCGTCAACAATAATGTCGGATCACAGAACGTCACAAATAATTCCGGTAAAATCGAATATTCTGATATAAATTTTTATTTTCTAAGTAAGTACTTAATTGAAATATTTATTTCAGGGTGGAATGTATGTCTTCCAATTACTAGACTCATACGCGGTCAGCGGTTCGTGTTTGCTGTTTTTGATTTTCTTCGAATGCATTGCAATTTCGTGGGTATATGGTATTGACAGATTTTACGATGGTTTAAAAGATATGATCGGTTACTATCCGTTTGTCGGCTGGAAGTACTGCTGGAGGTATACGACGCCGTTTATCTGCGTGGTACGTTTCTGCGTAGTTCATACTCCATAATCAATATGTTTCTTTTCCTTTTTTTTTCTTTTTTTTTTGGCGGATACAGCTGCTTCTTTATTGAGGGCGTATAGCCGAGGAGATACATTCTTTTTAAGAAAAATCGAAAGCTGAGAGTATGAAATGTAGTAATAAGAGAAAAAGACTGAGATACCGGACCAAAAACTTTTATTTTATTTCTTTTTTGTTTTCGAATTTTCTATGGAGGAATAAATTGGTTTATTATTTGCCTGTCTCGTGAATTATAGACTATTTCTTTTAAGACTTTCTGAGCTTATTGTTGGAAGAAGATTGGCGAAAAGTCAAAAACATGAAGTGCGAAGTATTTTTTCAATATGGAGACTATTTGAGAGGTAAATTGAAAATTGAGACACTGTGCGGGATTGGTTTTTCAAAAATAAAAATTAAGAAATATGTGACGGTTTCGTGATTTAGTTTGCCAAAAATCTTATGCGATACTAATACTCGCTGTAATGGAGACTTTTTCATTCTTCCAGCCAGTACAAAATCTCTGTTTTAGTGCTTGATTTTACCAACCGGGCGCTATATTCTGATTTGTTCTGTTTTGGGTCATTTGGTAAAGTACATACTCCATTCGAATAGTGTTTCCGAAAAGTTTATTCGAACCTTATAGGTGAGATATTGCACCTACACATTTTGGTTGTAGCTCAATTCTCTTCTCACATATATTGTATATACCTATACTTTCAGTTTAAACAATATAGGTACCGATGTAAAAAAAAAAAATAATAGGTAATCGCTTGGGATTCATTTACTTTCTATTCGTATGTGTTTACCCTCGTTTTTTCTTGAAATAGAAAACCAGAAATGTACCTAAAGTATGCAGTGAAACACTCGTAGACACTCTAAATACATAATTTAGGGGCAGGGTGTCTTGATGAAAAGTTTTAAAAACTTCAGATGCGAACTTCAAATGTTTGTGATAATAGTGCGCCATATTCTTAGTTGATCTCTAAGTGAAAAAAAAAATCATTTGAGCGATAATTTTTCAGAATTATAGGGAAAAGGTTACTTAAAATAATTTTACTCAGGTCAAAAAACGTTTAAGATACGGGAAAGCTCTTTTAACACTGAGGAAACATTCATTAAAAATTCAATCAAAATTATTTTTCATTATTGAAATAATACATAGGCCTGTTTAGGCTATCATATTAGATTTTGTTTCTCAGAAAATAACAAGAAATTGAACAAAATACGTATAAACTGATGTTGTATTACTGTTACTCCAACCACAAACGTTGCAGCAACCTTGAAATGATGCGATCTCCTTCTGATCCGATGTAGCACTGCATCAACCTCAAGTTGAATCGGCCATTAAAACAAAACAGAAAATGTTGAAAATTCAACTTCAACAACAACTCACTGCCAATGCTTCAATTTGCTCCACTTTGTTCAAAAGGTTGGAGTAGATACATGAAAAACATACCTCAGAAGGTCATTGAAAGGTTAATTTTGAATTAGTTTACGAAAAAGCACTTCACTGATCGATGTAATCGAATTAATATTAATATAATGAAAAAAATTAGCACTATTAGGACTTATACAAATTGGATGCCTAAGTCTTACCAAATTGAAATGTGTGCTGTATGACATCTAACGATTTGAATTTATAAATGACTAAATGACTTGAAACTCAGAGAGCTCAGGCATCTCTTACATACACAATTTATGGTTATAAAGATTTCAACGTTGCAAAAATTTAGCTCAAATGAGTACGAATTTTGAGTGTATTATGTGATTTTTGAAGGAGTAAATTCAGAGCAAAAACTCCTACATTTTACCAATTGAGAACCCAACATCAATTGAAGATGCATAATAAAATGTATCATCATAATGGTACAAAGTATTATCTGGTGCTATCTCTTCACAAATCGCATCGTTTTTTACATCACACCACACAGTACAATCAGTAATTTGAAACAAATTATTAATGCAATTGGTTGCTGCGAAAAAAGCAACTGAAATGAATAATAGACATTAGGCTAAGGGGAGTGATTTGATGTGGGAGTAGCCAACATCAACAGAAAAAAACGTATTTAATTTTAAACCAAGCTACGAAGACGAAGCAAGATGTACATAAGAGCAAAGCAAAGCAGAATTAAATAGGCAAAAACAAGCGGTAAGCAATTAAATAAAAATAATAATAATACCTATCATTCCGAGTGAGGTATAAAAGTACGTCATTCAGGTAAAAAGGTAAATAAAATTGTAGAAGTTAACATTAGAATGAATGATGTAAATGAAATAGATGGCATAAAAAAGATGACGAAAAATTAAAGAGTGAGAGAACAAAAAAAAAACAAAAAACGGATTGGCTGTCTCAAACGACACCGTTTCTCTTGCATATTTTTTTATATTTTATGCCAAAAAATATGTTCTTACGTGTACCTACAATCCAAAATTTTCTTCCAAATCTTGATTCTTGTATAAAAAATACAGAAAAACCGTCATCTCACTTAAATTTTCGTTTGCAGAGTGTTTTTATCTTCAATCTAATTCAGTGGACTCCTATTAAATACATGAAATACGAATATCCGTGGTGGAGCCACGTTTTTGGCTGGGTTACAGCATTATCATCTATGCTATGTATCCCCGGTTACATGGTATACTTATGGTTCAAAACACCTGGCGATACTCAACAGGTAAATATTTTCACAATAAAATCTTCTCGAATTATTTTCTTCGACGAGCACCTGTCTACATAGAGAATTCTGTGTTTTCTTTTTTTTTTTTTTTTCTTTCAGAAAATAAAAACTATTATTCGCATTGATGATGATATTACTACGTTACGGGAGAAAATGCAAGCTTCGAAAAAAGCAAAAGAATTGATGGCCTACTGAAGCGTTTTTACTATTCCATTCGGATGTGTTTTCGAAAAAATGAAGGGGGTAAAATTATAAAATAATCCCCAAAAAGTTTTCGTAGTCATTAAAAAAAAAGAAAAGAAAACGTTGAATTTATTTGTTTCATATTCTTTCTAATGTAGATGAATTTTAGCTATTTGTTATACTACTTCGCTTATATCAAATATAATACTGCCGTTAAAAAAAAAAAAACGAAAAAAAAAAAAAAACAAGAAATTGGTGAAGCGGAATTTTTAGGAAATTAGTCTATATGTTGTAGCCAAATTTAGGTAAGTACGTAGTTTCAATTACGACAAATTTTATTGTACTTATGATGTTGAGAATAGGGGAATCCGTATTTTTACCATAATTCAAAATTCTGCAACTGTGTACATAATATAGATTTTTTTGTTTAAAAAAAGTTTTTGTACTGAATATTGATTCAGATTTTTATTTTAAGCATTTTCTTTTTGAGTACCTTAATATAGCGTTTTGTGGATTGTATTCTTTTTTTTTCACTATCTCCATTCTAAAAATAAGTATTTATGTCTTCCATTATACCAAGTTGATGATATTTTTTTGTTTTTTCAATACCTAATCGTCAAATTGAGGTGCTTTGAAAATATTATTTTCGATTTTTCTTCATCTTTTACCTGTTTATTATCTAATAAATCACTTTTAACTTCCTTAACGTCATATCATACCATGATTTTAAGCGATGAAACTACCTTTTTTTATTTGACAAATTTTTGGTAAAATCAAATCATTTGGTCAAAAAATTTTTTTAATCATTTATTATAACGAGTGAATGATCTCATAATGAATGAACCAATAATAATGTAAGTTTTTTATAAACTGAAACTCTGTTATAACTGTGGTAGTTGATGAAGTAGCCTTTAGCCTACGTTTTTTCAGTAGAATTAAAAATATTGTAATAAATTTTTTAATGAGAAAAATTTCATTTACCTTTTGCTTCTATCAATGAAGTAAAATCTTGAAACAAAATTTAGCTAGTCATTTTTTTTTCTCTCAAATCTTATCTGAAACTGTTAGCGTGAATATAATTGTTCTACATTTAACGTACCATTCTTCTTCGTTATATATTCTGCTGTAATAAAACTAATAAAATTTTTTAACTGAACCAAGTTGTTTTCAGATTTTATGAGAGATATTAGAATTTGAAATTTTTGAAATTTAAAATCGGCAAATTGTTTTCAGATAAACCTTAACCGACAATATGAAGGTAGTCTGCTGCCCTGAAGAATTTTTTTTGGCTTACTTAATTTTTTTGATTGGTAATTGCGAGAACATCCTGTTTGCCTACATTTTGGCTTGATGATGACTGATGAAATTGAACTTAGACTGAAACAAACAAGTAGAAGTGCTTCACTGGAGAATGATTGCAGATCTCAAACAGCATTGATATAGTTCAAACTTTGACTATATAGTACTGGATCAATAAAGAAAGATGATTTCTGGATAGATATGATGACGCTAAATAGGCAACCTGAATGTATCTTATGATGTACTTTGCATTATGTTTATATGTAGCTATCCTTTGAAGATATATATATGATGGAGACGACACATAGGCAGTTTTGGTGTCATATCTATAGAAAGCGTTCTACAAACATATGTACTTCCAAATAAATATCTGATTGGAGGAAAATCTTGCAACGTGCGTTTGTTTATAAACACTGGCGTACAATGTACCTCACTTTTACACTGATTTTCAATTCTGATTGGTTGGGGTGTTCAGTCTGGGGTACTTTGTATGCCAGCACATGGCATCTATAGTCTGGACACTCAACCCTATGTTAAAACTGTTCCGTGTCATTTCCATCATATAATATATACTCCCAGATGCTACCCTTGTGAATTAAAGTGATGTCTTTATCAGATGTATTCTAAATTGGTGAATTTAAGCAAAGCATTGAAAATACGCAGAAGGTAAGCTAGGGTTGTCTACTTTTTTGCAAGCATGTCTTGACATTAAAAAGTAAAATATGCACCTATTGTTAATATTTGTTACAACAAAATGCGCAGTTGCCAAACATTTTTTTCAGCTTCTCCATATTCAAATTCCCTGCGAGATTTAGTCAACCTTCAAAATATTTTTAAAAGCTCAATTAAGCTCAAACAAAAGTTTAAATTGAAAAAATAAGTAGTTTTGCCATTATCTACGGATCATGAGCTTTTATTTAATATATATAAACATATATTTTTGTTGTGTGGTTAATGCACAAAAGGGGGAAAAATTATTATTAATATAGTGACATTAGTCTTATAGAGCTTTACTGGTCACTCGATTTTAGATTGCAGAAAATAATGCTTAGGGCTACAAAAATAACAATTTTACAACTTATCCGTTTTCATTTCTACTTTCTGTTCATATAAAAGGATTCAATAGGATGCTGGCAATTAGGATTTAGTGAGAAAAACATTTTATTGAAGTTCATTTTTAGATGGTGTGTCCTTCGTTGAAATAAATTTGCATCTGTTTTTAATCTGTTTTAAATTTTATTTGTTACAAATAATGATTATATATTTTTTGTTTTAATCTAATTTTCATCAGACCAAAATCAATAAAATAAAATAAAATAATATATTGATGTTTTTTACCAACTTGCGAAAGATATATTCAAGATTTGTAAAGTAGAGAATTGAAAACAAAATCTGATAAGTGATAAGAACTCGTAAAATCTTAGATTTTTGTAGCCCCAATCATTATTTTCCTGCAATCTAAGCTCAATTTACTGGTCTGGTACTATATAGTTTAAGATTTCAAAGAATGATGTGGTTGGTTACTTAATAAGTTTTTTCAAGCTGTTAGAATTTTAACAGCCGCCAATCAGAATTTTGAATAGATTAGAACATGAGTCCAGAAGTATAATTATTGAGACTAGGCCTACACCCAGAAATAATACATATATATATAGTCCATTCTAAAAAAGAAGGTAAAATTTTTAAAAGATGCAAGGAGGTGACATGAATAAAAGTTAAGGAAATTAAATTAAATATTCCTTGGAAAAATAAAAAATTCATATGAACAGGTGTATTTATGACAATGAAAAACCAAAAAGAAAAGATATTCAGTCAAGTTAGTTTACATACTTTAATAAACAAACAGAAATTATTGGAGAATTCCATCACCTGGAAAGGGAAATGTTCTTCTCCATAATTCCGTGTCTTCAATCAAGTCCCAACATTTCCAAGACAAGGGCCAAATAATCTAGGTCGCTAGTCGGCCCTCAAGGCTTCAGTCCTCAAATTCGCCTCAAATTCTCAAAATCATGGAAGAGGGAAGCGCGGAGCCGCGGATATGGAATGACAAAAAAAAAGTAAGTAAACGAAATAATCCAATGACTACCAGCGCGCCTAGTAGTGACAAATAAAAATATTTCTCAGTCTTCGGTGTCGACCTATTTATTTATCATATCTATGAAGTATGTAAATAATTGACTAATCATAATAAAATCACAGTCAATAAAATTCCGAAATTCGAAATCTGAAGACGTAGGAATTTTAGAAATTTAGATACAAGACACAACGCAAGTTAGATACCTCAGGCTCAGTATCTCTCACGAAGCTCAGGTTTAAAAGTCAGTCCTCACAATCAGTCATTCTTAAGCCGACTGAGAGTTTCTCATATGTTTAGTGTTGTGATTGAAGATTATTAATTATTACACTTGTTTGCTGCTCGATTATTTTCGTTGATTTTTAATTCTTTTTCATCGAAGTTTCTTCAAAAAGAATGAAATCTCTGAATTTGTAAGTTTCTCAGTCTGTTCAACTAAAATGTAACCTTCGTTTAATTATTGCAGTCTTTTTCATTCCGTTATTTTGATGTTCTATATTCAGGTACTTCAATTGAGTAATCTCGCGCTCAAATCATGTGTAGATTGCTACCTATCCTTTCCCCTTAAGTGAAGAAATTTCAGTCGTTCTCTTGGGGAATACATCTACATGGATGTGTATGTTCTATGTTGTTCGTTATGAAGTAAGCTAAATTTTTTTTAAATCATCACAATTAGGATTTTTTGAACACCATTGATTTCCCTCTTTAGCAGGAGTAAGAAACAAAATAAAGCTGTTGAAGAACCTCATTGGGAATGTAGCGTATGTACTTACAGAAATGCGCCGGAAGCTTTCAAATGTTTAATGTGTGACGTTCGAAAAGGAACGTCTACAAGGTAACAATTCCTTCTTCCTGTTGTGCTCAATTTCCATTAATATGAAATATCTGAACAAATCAATTCATCTTATATATTGTAGGAAGCCAAAAGTAAATTTACAACTTGCTTCGACTCAGCACTCTAGCTCACAGTATGGCACATCGTCAGTTAAAACAATCAAAAGAGAAGATGAACCGAAAGACCGACCTGATAATAAACGAAAGAGAAAAGTCAAGAAAATATGGCGACCGTATGTGAATTTTATTTTTTTGCGAACAAGTGAGGAGTTAATTTGACTATACTCTCATTAATCTTGTTACAGTTCCAAACTGAAAAATATAGATCGCACTTCTGCTCAAGCTCGTGAAATTACGATTAATAATCTTACAATACAAATAACAGAGTACAAAGTAAAAGAGAAACGTTCATTGATGGATCAGTTGGATCACTCGAGTACATCAGAAATGAGTAGTCAATCTGAATCCGGCTTCGATACGAGTAGTACTTCGGCTGCTACGCACTCATCTAGCAAGACGTATCATCCATTTTTATGACAGTACGTGACTGTTAGGTTAATGCTTACTGTGGTATGTACCTTTTCTTTTCGGGTGAAAAGGGGATAAATATTTAAAAGATGCCTTTATTTATAGTGCTGCTACTTGCTTTAAAAATTGACGACTATATAACTTCTAAAACCAGGGGTTTTTTTGTAATTTAGCTCTAGTCTCTTTTTCAAATAATATATCGTTAAAAGGGTAAAAAGTTTTGAAAGAAAAAATTGATTTTTAGAAATTTTTTATGCTGCTTTCTTAAAGCTCTCCTGTCGATCGATATTTTTAGTGTCATAAATAAATTTGCTGAGTTCTATATCGAATTTAGGTTCTTTGTTTTTAAGAATTAGTTATTATTGTTGACCTGTTTCTTTTTTCTTTTTTTTTTGCGAGTAAATTATGTATCGTGTTTCTTTTTTTACGATGTATTCATTTTTAACGATGCGAATATTAAAATGTTTTTTGAATATTTTCTTAGTTCCGATTGAAGATGTAATGAAGCGAACCTATTGTATGACGAAATACGGATTTTGAGGTACATTCGCATAATTCGTTATTAGAATTTTTTCTGTTTTGTTTCGTGTTAAAATTTGAAGAGATTTACATTGTACTTCTAAGTCTGTCTGTATGAGATACTCTATATTTTCTAGTATATTCTTTGTTGATTGATTTTAATACTCGAATTAGTTACGTAGCAATAGTTATTTTCTCAAATAACATAAAATTTTCATGTTTACATTGATTCATTCATCTCGACAGACTGCAATAATTTATTCGTTGAGAATAGTTTTTTATTTTTTTGAAAAAATGAAACCTTATGAAATTTCTTGCTGCAAAAGGAAAACGCAGGTTTAAAATTCTAAACGAGGAAATACGCAATACGTAATAAAATTCGTAGAAATTTTACTTCGAAGATCTCGCTTATTTTTTCGATACCAAAAGTGAACATATATTATCTTTGATAGTGAATTATGAGTTCATAATTTGTTTTATTTTTTCAATGTGAATACTTTTCAATTTTGTTTTTAAGTTGAGTGTTACAGTCGATGTCCTACATTATCAAAGGTCACTTTCTTCAGTTATTTAAAGTTACTACATATCATTATGCTGTGTGTTCGCATCATTCCTACCGCTATTCTCTTGTAAAGAAAGTTTTTGCCGATATTAGGTTTATTTTAAAATTTCATGGGAAATATTTTTCTAGTGTATTTCAAATCTGTGAATTCTCAAGTGTCTGGCTCGAATGGTGATATTTAAATTAATTTTATTTTCGTAAAACTTTTATAATGTGCGAAAATAACCCTTATCATGATTGACACTAACTTTAAATAAAAATCTTATTTTTCTTGTCTCTTCCTTCCTCCACATAAACATATTTCACTTGATATTAATAAGTCCACAAAATCTCATCCTTTTACGTTACCCCTTTTTGAGATAAGAGAGGGAGCAAAAAGTTACAAAATTGAAGTATACGCCTAGTCAAATAAGAAATTTGAAAATGGAATAATATCTAACAAAGGTTTGACCTTGCGAATGTGATGGATGGTCTCCTGAAATAAAGGGAAAAATTATTCAACCCCGCCATGTCCTTCTACTTTGGGGAGCACTCTCTGAAAATGATTATGCACGTAGGCACTTTTTCAAGAAAGTTTCATCATTTCAAATGGAGATAGTTGATTCTGAAAAATTGGAATATATTATGATACCTGAATTCTGACAATAGCATCCAGGGGTTTAATTCCTATCAGTTATTTACGTTTATAGAGGAAGAAAACAAACTTCCGTAATTCGAGAGGATCCTAAAAACTTCGTGCCCTCACATATCATTCGAATTGCTTTTTTCTTTTTGGAAAATGTCAGAGATGAAAGTTTTGAGAGAAATCGTGAGTGAGAGGGACAGAGATATCGAGAAAGAGGTGGGTTGTCTCAAGGAAGGTTTTAATCCTCAGAGGAGCGCCAGACACATTTTTAGATTTTCAGTAGAATATTTCTCTTTCTTTTTTTTATCAATGGGATATTTTATTAGGATCAGGATAACAAGTTTCAAACCGAATTGATACGCGCAGTTTGAGTCCGTTGGTAGCAGCTCATTGATTTTATTCCCTGAACGAGATGAATGAAATAAAAAACATTTTTCATTAAATGAAAATGTACATAAACCGGCAACAACACCAACAATAACAACATTTTTAATATTAATTGAACAATACTAAAAAAAAAAAAATTTTCAAAATAGAGGTTTCAAAATTAGCCATTGAAAAATGCAAAGAAAGGTACAAAAGCGAAATTTTGTAGGATTTTTAGGGGTATCTTCCTTCTTTATTTTCTCTAAATTCAAGCAGATCCGAGTGAAGCTTTATCCCCTAGGAGGAAAAAAAGGGGAAAATGTAAGTTATTAGGCTATAACTTTCGAACCGTTGAACCTGTAAAAAAAATTTTTCAGACTAAAAATATTTAACGATGAATTTTGTGTTAGAAAGGTTCAGTAGTATTTTTCTCCATCTTCCAAACTTGCGACGCTGTAGTGCCTTAAATAGTTCAGTAAAATTCGCATCAAAATAGGGTTAATCGCAAAGATATTCTAAACTTGCGTTTATTTTTGACACGCGGTAGCATCGCGATCAAGTTTACAAAACTGAAAAAAATTTTATTAAATTTTTTTATAATAGAAAATACATTATTGAATATTTTTTGTCCGAAGATTTTCTGTATAAGTTCAACAGTTGGAGTTATTGCCTAAAAAATCAAATTTTCCTATTTTTTGATCCTTTAGATGAGGACGAAGCTCCTCTCAGATCTGCACGAATTTGTAAGAAATGACAAAAGGAGGCGCCATCAAGTTTCGTTTTTGTCCCAATTTTTGCATTTTTTGGCTTCAAAAATGGCCAATTTTGCTGGACTGTGATTGAATTTGTTTCGGATAATTTGAGATTGAAAGTTTGTTTCACATGAATTAATATAATTGAAAGAACATAATGGTGTAAGAAAAATTTTGAGTTTCAAAAACTTAAAATATGCCGCAACCAGTTTTAACAATAATTGACAAGTTATTTCGAAAACAAAATATTTGAGAATTAGTCGTAATCACAATGAATGTAAATCATTTTGAACTCTTACGAAAATACAGTGATGGTAAAATACTTTTTTGATGTCGCAGGAACCGCAAATATACAGGAGAGAGACCATAAAACATTATTTGTATGTATATTTTGGTACAATATGTGAATACACAGTTACACACCCATGGATATATTGGATTTTTAATCGATATATTATGTAGGTACCCTAAAATAACGTATATATATATATATATATATGCCCATGTTATTATTATAGTTCGATGAAGCGAATTTGATAAATACAAACGAAACAGCGATGTAATCGCATTTTGACAATTTGACCTGAGTAATCATTCCTAAATCTTCTTAATTCTCCTCGCCGGAATCGACGCCGTAGAATTTAGCTATTCTATACAAGCTAATGCAAAAGTACTCATCGTGGGTGGCGTTTCCCGTGGTACTCCAGCACGCGAGCACCGCACGAAAGAATCTAAAATAGTTTAACATCAAACAATATTTCATTAAAGTCTAAGTCATAATTAATTAAGAACATTTTTCGATTTCGAATAACTAGTTTGAAGAAAAGAACAAAACTTGTTATCCAATTCCGTAAAAAAATTTATTTTATCTAGATCCTAAAACATTTTGAGCGTCACCTGAAAAAAAAAAAAATGAAACTCCATCAATAAAAGAAGGTGTGGGTTTGAAAAATGCCCCAAGTTTCTTATAAGTATTGTGTTAACCATTTTTGACTCGATTCTTCCTCTCTCAGTGAAACTTGTTTTTTGAAATCTGTCGATTTTCAGCCAAATTTGACGACATTTGTACCTTTGCTTTAAGAATGGAAATCTCGTCAAAAAATGGATACCATCGAAGAAATTATATAGTTGCATCCAACCTCACACCACTTGTTTTAATTAGTGAAAGAAAATATGGTGGTCATATCTTGGGGATATACAGGATTAAGGCAAATATTTAACGGATATTAACTCCATTTTCTCCAATAGAAAATTTGAGCAATTTTGCATTACCTTTCGATGAGTTTAGTACTTATAATTCTCATCATAATATTTTTTCCTTTGTAACATGTTATACTAACAAGAAAAGCTATATTTTTATCTCAAACCTCTTAATTTTTTTGTAATTATTATAATTTTGGTGTGTTGAGATATATGTGTGATTTTACCCATACATTATAAGAATTCTAGTGTTTCTAGTTTTTACCTAATTTCAAGTGGTTCTACGATTAGCTTGTATTTTTTTCCCTCTCTCTTGGACTAGTTCCATTTGAGAAAGGAGAAAAACACAATCCAATCAGAAAGCTCCACAAACATCTGATTTATAGCTTGCTGTGACGTAGATGATCGATAGAGCTTATCTTGTTTCTTCTTGTTCTGACTTCCTCGGTGTGACCACTTGATTTTTTTTTGTATTGTTTGGTACAATTTTGTCTTTTTGTTTTATTGTGTTCTCGTGAACATTAATGTTTTTTGTCCTAGTTGGACAACATTTTATTTTGTTCCTGTATAGGTATGTTATTTTGTTTAATATACTAGTTTTATTTAACATATTTATTTTTATTTTACTGATTACAATTATGCCTGACTAGGAGGTTTCTATGTGAGTATGAAAATTGGTAATTCTCGTAATTCCTGAACTTTAAAATGTTGGGTTTCATGTTAGCAACATGTAAGGAAATATGTTTCTATTCTTAAAATGCACATGACTTATAAATTAAAATACCCAAGAGATTGAATTTCGTAATTTGGCATGCTATCTTGGTTGGATTTTGTGTGCCAATGCAAAGTAACATAGAATAAAATTAGACTTTGGTTGTTTCAAGATTTCAAGTTTGTCTGGTTTCTGGTAAGTTTGTGATATTGGTTGTAAAAAAATGTGTAACTGTCTTGGTTTTTGTTTGTGATGTGTAAACACATGATTGGCATACCACCCTGGTTGGCATACCACATTTTTGTTTTTACAATCAACAGATCTTCTATCAAAAATCTTTTGAAATCTTGTTTTCTCACAAACAACCTTTCTTCTGACCTTACCATGATGAACACTAGTTTGACAAATCTGTTTGTATACTTGGTAGATTGTTTCTACACAGTCTATGATAATTTTCTTACATCTGCCATATGGTCTTCTGTCTGCTTCCTTTGTCAATTTATTTGTTTTTACACTCAAATTTTACACAAATTTGGTTCCCAAACAGACTCCTGTAGTACATTTTTTTGTTGTATCAAATTTTGATTAAAATCTAATGTGGGGATTAGACCATCACTCGTATGAGGAAATAGGCTCGGCCTATCGACGACAATCGTCACCTTCGGTGACAATTATTCGTGCCTTGCACGTTAAACCACAATACAAATGTATGTTCGTTTGTACTTGTCTATATTTGCAAATAGACAAGTTACAAATCTCGGACCGTGACGAATCGATAGATAATTATCTCGGCGATGTCACGGACCGATACGAAGATGCATTCTCCGTACTTTACCGTTGCCATAGCAACCATAAAGTACGAATAAATTATCTACACAATACTTATGTAAACATTACATAAGTGTGTATGTGTGCGTGTAGGGAGCTGGCTATATAAGACGAAAAAATCATAGACAAAATCGCCAGTGTTTGCCGAGGTCTTGGCTCCCTCATACCTTTTTGGTATATTGGCATTAAACACGCAAATCGTTCTGTTGAACACCTTCTTTGTTGGTTTTACTTTCCACGATGTAAGGTATTCCACAGTGGTGACCTCGACGTGATTCTTTTGGCCACGTCGTGGTGTCTTTTGGCGCGGTGCGCTTATACTAAAGTGGCGCGGTGCGCTGGCGAGTAACTCGCTTTCTAATTAAAGTAAAAATAAAATTTTTTTTCCAAGAAATTTTATTTTTACAACAAGACACCAGAAGCTCTCGAAGGTGTCTGCTAAGTGGGAACTTATACCCCCCTTCTAGAGTATAATTACCAGAAGGAAAAACAGCAGACCCTGGAAGGACATAGTTGGCCTCATCCACCAACTCCTCCACCTTCGACACACCAAAGAGAATTCGAAGACCTCAACCTCTCAGAAAATAAGAAGAGGAATAGACGTCCAGAACTTGAACGTCTAGGTGTGACAATTGATCAAAACGAATTGTCCACCAAATCTCTGAGGAGTAGAAACATACCAACTCCTCCAACAGATCAGCAAACACGATCTGCCCCAACTTTTGGCGAAGCATCTAGAACTTCCGAGACTACTAGCCAACAAGGTTCAATGGCACAACCAACCGAAAACCCACCCACGATGTCAGCAACCAAATCCTCACAGCAAGTGCTAACACCCGAAATAATAGCCCAAGTTATACAGCTACTGAATACACATACAGAGCAGAATCCGGCATTCTACAGACGGAGGATTGATATCCCAGAATTCCTCCCAAATGAAGTCGATGTCTGGCTGACCCTTCTCGATGGTAGATTCAAAACCGAAAATATTCAAGCCGACCAACGATATATACATATTTGTGGAGGCATGCCCCCACAAATAATAAGAGGAATTCCGAATATCATGGATTGCCCTCCGGCAGAAACCGATAAATACGCATGGTTCTGCAAACAAGTAAGAAACGTATTTGGGAAATCAAAAAATGAAATTATAGATGAAATAATGGGTGGAATGAAGATAGGGGACGATAAACCCTCAATCTTCATGGCTAAATTACGAAAAAAGGCTGACCACATAGTAGCCCCTTCGGTAATCGGAAACCAATTCTGTAAGCAACTTCCTCAACATGTTGTACAGGCATTGGCAGCAGTAGGATCAACAATAATCAATGAATCCGCTGACCTAGATTACCTAGCCAAAAGCGCTGATAATGCACTACAATACTCGAAGAATTCACCTTCAATTAGTGCAGTATCAGTAGAGAATGGAGAGATTGCACAGCTGAGAGCACAAATAGCCCAGCTCACTTCACAAGTGCAAAATAACAACAATAAAAATAGAAATAATAACCAGCGAAATAACCGGTCTAGAAGCAGACCCGATAAGAAAAGACAAAGCCGGTCAAGAGACCGAAGAACCGGAAATTCTCGCAGGGGGCAGAGTCCAACTCCCCGAAAAATAAAAAATCTTCATCCAACTCTCCTTCTTGAAAATGGGATGAAAAGAACTGCTTCTACCACAATAGATTTGGCGAGGCCTCCACCAAATGCAACAACAAATGCCAATGGTGGGGCAAAACTTATAAATCTGATCCGTCAAACTAAAACGAGGGGCCATCTATGCGGCCGAAGACCCCTCGGAAAATTACTCATGCCGCCTGTTCCTAAAGGACAGGACAAGTAGGAGAAAGTATCTAATAGACTCAGGCGCTGACCTAAGCATATTGCCAGTGAATAAAAAACATAAGATACACACTCCAAAATACTATCTCCGTACTGTGAATGGTCAAAACCTTCCAGCATACGGACTTGAAACTATCAAAGTCAACATTGGATTGCGAAGAGACATGACTTGGTCTTTTACAATTGCGGACGTTCCAAACCCGATCCTGGGTGCTGATTTCTTAGCACATTACGGCCTAATCATCGATCTAAAAAATGGAAAATTGATCGACAATGAAACAAAACTTTGTGTGGAAGGCAAAACACTAGTGTCTCAACTGGACACAGCCATTTCCAGTTGTAGTAAAGTCGACGAACGATTCTTAAGGATCCTGTCAGACTATTCTGGAGTCACTCAACCATCAATTCGCAGGCACCCTACCTATAAACATGATACAGTTCATTATATAGAAACAAAAGGGCCGCCATGTCATGCTAGAGCAAGACGGCTTCTGCCAGATAAGCTCAAAGCAGCCAAGGAATACTATGACCGAATAATAAAAGAAGGTATTTGCAGACCTTCAAACAGTTCACGGAGTTCCCCAATCCACATGACTAAAAAAGCAAGTGGAGAATGGCGAATTGTTGGTGACTACAGAGCCCTAAATGCCAAAACAGTTCCAGATCGTTACCCAGTTCCAAACATAATGGACTTCAATGCAAACATGAAGGGTAAAACGATGTACTCTAAAATAGATATAAACTGGGCATTCCACCAAATACCAATGGCCGAACAGGACATTCCAAAAACGGCACTCATAACGCCCTTTGGACTATTCGAATACCTTCGAATGCCTTTTGGACTCCGCAATTCAGCTCAAACTTTCCAAAGATTCATCAATGGACTGTTTCGGGATTTGCCGTTTGCATATGCATATCTGGATGACATTTGCATATGCTCAGAAGGCGGTGAGCAACAGCATGAGAAAAATGTGAGAGCCAGTTATACAACGTATACACGCTGCCGGCCTTACTATCAATGTAGGAAAAAGCTTATATGCACAAACCGAAATTGACTTTCTCGGCTACAAAGTCTCAACCGAAGGCATAGCCCCTCTAAAGACCAAGGTCGAGCCAATATTAAATTTTCCAAAACCCTCAAACGTAGCAGAACTAAGACGCTTCTTAGGGATGGTAAATTTTTATAGACGCTGCATGAAAAACGCAGCAGCTGAACAAAGTAAGCTGTTTGCTTTAATAAAAACATCAAAGAAAAGAGATAAAACTCCACTCGAATGGAATGAAGAAGCTGAAAAAGCATTTGAGAACATAAAAAACTCACTGGCTAATGCAGCCCTCTTGGCTCACCCAGACGAAAGTCTACCACTATGTGTCGCTTCCGATGCCTCTGACTTTGCAATTGGTGCAACACTGTACCAAAAGGAAAATGACCAAAAATACCCGCTCGCTTTCTTCTCTAGAAAGCTATCAAAAACAGAAAAAAATTACAGTACTTACGATAGGGAATTACTGGCAATCTTCGCTGCACTGAAGCATTTCAGGCACCAATTAGAGGGTAGATGCTTTACTGTGTATACAGATCATAAACCCCTAACACATGCCTTCACGCAGAAAGCAGAGCCAGCATCACCGAGAAGAGCACGACAGTTAGACTACATAGGTCAACTAACTACTGACATCCAGTATATAAGTGGAGAACTCAACACTCCAGCTGATGCACTCAGTAGAATCGAAGCTATCTCGGCCCCCTGCCCAATTACCTTATGCTGAAATAGCTAAAGAACAGCTTAAGGATGCAGAATTGCAAGAGTTGCTGTTGAACGAAGACACATCTCTTAAATTGCGGCAAAGAAAAATTCCCGGTACTGACGTCTTACTAACATGTGACATCAGTACAGGTAAGAATAGGCCATTCTTGCCGAAAAAATATCGCAAATTGGCATTTAACAGTGTGCACAATTTATCGCACTCTGGCCCCAAAAGTACTGCTAATCTGGTATCATCAAGATTTGTATGGCCTCGACTCAAGTCTGACTGCAACAACTGGGCTCGCACTTGCCTGAATTGCCAAGAGTCCAAGGTAGGAAGACATACTCGATCTCCACTCAAATCTTTTAAACAAACAGAGCGGTTCAAAAACAATCCACATTGATTTGGTGGGCCCATTGCCCCCTTCACAAGGACACAGATATCTCCTCACTATGATTGACAGAGCAACCCGATGGCCCGAGGCAATTCCATTATATGAAATGACAGCACCAACTATAGCTGCCAAACTATATGAAAACTGGATTGCCCGATATGGCGTACCTGAAGTCATAGTTACAGACCAGGGTCGCCAATTTGAAAGCTCACTCTTCCAAGAGTTATCAAAAAAGCTAGGTATCCAACATAACCATACCACAGCTTACCATCCTCAAGCAAACGGAAAAGTTGAGAGATGGCATAGAGCTTTAAAAGCCTCAATAATGGCTCATGACACAAAAAGATGGGTGGATGTACTTCCAACCATCCTTTTAGGCCTACGATCAGCTCTCCAATCAGACACAGGACATTCTGCAGCGCAGTTAGCGTTCGGCGAAGAGCTACGCCTACCAGGGGACTTTTTCACAAATCCGACAGAAACTAGCCCCGAAATCTTAGTTCAGAACATACGAACTGATGCCAATAAATTCTTAACACAGGCAGCTCGCCATGGCCAGCCAAAGATCTATGTCTCGAAACATTTGGCCACTACTTCACACGTATTTGTCAGAGACGAAAAAATAAGATCTTCACTGGAAAAACCCTACGCCGGTCCTTATAAAGTGATATCACGTGACAACAAAAATTTTGTGATATCCATAGCAGGTGAAAACAAAACAATATCAATCGATAGATTGAAACCTGCATATTTGGTAACAGACGACAGGAAAATAATAAGGAAAATAAAAGGAAACACACAGACTAATTCCTCCGAAATCACTAAAACACAAATAGTACAGGAAGAACCAGTCGAAACACCAAAAGAAACAAATAAATTAACAAAAAAGAAAAAGACAGTAAAATTTTCAGACGACATTGTCACAATAAAATACGACCCTACGGACCCAATAAACCCTCGTAAAAGAGGCAGGCCCCTAGGAAGTAAAAAAGCGAAAAACCAGCTTCCAAAACGAAGATCTGAGCGACTAGCGCAAAGAAAATAAAAAATCTTTCAAAAAATTAATATAACACACAAAAAAAAATAAAAACCCGCTAAAAACGACGACTGTGGAATCCCTCGATAAGAAAAAGTGCACGACAGGTATCAACAAACCCACGTGCGCTCGATGACAACAAAACATCGCAACGTGTATCTGTTGTCAAACAATACAAAAAGAATAAAAACGTTCATCTTATTGATGACGTCAGAAGCGGAGATGAATTTCTATTCATCTCGAATAACCTATAGCTTCAAAATGTTCAAACACGCCTAACTTTGCAGAAAATGAACAAAATTTTTCGGGAAAAGCTGCAAACGATAGACAATTTTTACATCTATCCCCTCCACGGACGTACTCGCTCAAATAAAGACAACGTTTCAACGTAACGGACAAAATCAAAACTCACCAAGTCCTCATTCGCTTTTTCTACTGTCGCCTCGACTGTTGAACTTTGCTTTTTCTAATTTATAATTTTCTTTTGTATTCTTTCCTTTTCTCTCCCTTATAAAAATGTCGTCTACGAACCAGCAACAATTGTCCGCCGATTTTGATCCACAAATTCCCTCATGTTCTAAAGATAATGTTGCGCGTATTAATAATATGCAGCAACAGTGTCTCATAGAACATGAAAAAGAATTGGCCAAAATCGAAGAAGAATTGTTAATGGACACGGACCTGTCCCCGGTAGAAAAGATCGTCGAACATATGACGAAAAAGCTACCACCCCTAATCTCGCCTCCCAAAACGCCTGTTAAAGAGTTACCATCTTTGGCAACCCCAAAGATGGTGACCCCGAAACCGACAATAAGGGAAAGAGCGAAATTTCTGTTCGCCGACGAGGACCCTGCTTTTCACGCAACTCCTCCTCCGGCCCCGAAACCTATCCGCAGCCAGCAGTTTATGGCAACCCCCAAATCAAATTCGCCACTGCTGACCACTACCGGACATTTCAATCCTCGCCCCTCCCTCCCTGTCCGCAACCATCCTTACCATCGTCCCCAATATCAACCACCGAGACAACGAGGACAGAGGAGTAGGGACAACTTCCTCCGGCGACAATCCCAACGTATGGAGTCCTACGAATGCATTGGAGCAGCCGTTGGAAGCGCCCTTGCCAAATGGGAGAGGGAGCAAAAACAGCGTTAAAAACCTCTAATCCCCCAGACATGCGATTAATCGTTTTTACGGCGCAAAAACTGGGGGGGAGTAGCTGTGGGGATTAGACCATCACTCGTATGAGGAAATAGGCTCGGCCTATCGACGACAATCGTCACCTTCGGTGACAATTATTCGTGCCTTGCACGTTAAACCACAATACAAATGTATGTTCGTTTGTACTTGTCTATATTTGCAAATAGACAAGTTACAAATCTCGGACCGTGACGAATCCATAGATAATTATCTCGGCGATGTCACGGACCGATACGAAGATGCATTCTCCGTACTTTACCGTTGCCATAGCAACCATAAAGTACGAATAAATTATCTACACAATACTTATGTAAACATTACATAAGTGTGTATGTGTGCGTGTAGGGAGCCGGCTATATAAGACGAAAAAATCATAGACAAAATCGCCAGTGTTTGCCGAGGTCTTGGCTCCCTCATACCTTTTTGGTATATTGGCATTAAACACGCAAATTGTTCTGTTGAACACCTTCTTTGTTTGTTTTACTTTCCACGACGTAAGGTATTCCACATCTAAATTATGTTCTACCATGTTAATTGTTTTGTACCACGTGGTGTACAAACTTCTAGAATAAAATTCTGACTTCTCCTGAAGTTTAGTTTCTTTTTTTGTTTTTTTTTTTAAATATTAAAATTGCTCTTTTAAAGTAAATTGGATAGAAAATTTTACTATAAATGATCTAAATTTATGCAAAATATCTTTTGTCTACGTATGGTTGCATCATGTGGTTATTTTGAAGATCATGTTGGTGTTTGTCAGCCATCTTGTTTTCAATGATATATTTCTGCATCTATTTTCAGTATCATCAATGATCCTTTTTAGACAATATACGTTTGAGTGGGTATTATGTATTGATCCAAAATTTTATTTCAAATTTTCTTCACTTTTTTTTGACCTCTGGATTTATTTCTATTTACCTAAGAAATATTTTCTGGAATGGCACCCGTATTGTTTTTTGTCCTGGTAGTGCAATGTACGGTTTTGTCCTTCTTACGTTCATGAAAATTTTGTTCGATCAAATTGATCTTTTGTCCTTATAATAAAAGCTTTAAATTCAAGTATACCAAAAATAAAATAATACTGAAATATTCTGGTTTGTTAGTATTTATCTTATTTTGGTTTATAAAAGTAAATACAAAGTCAAAATTTTTCTTCAAAATTTTCCCCATATTGTTGTTTCTACTAAAAACAGTCATGGTAAAGTATTACTTAATTTAAAATTTTTACAAACAAAAATCTTCAGGAATTTTGGATAAAGAAACGAGTTCATACAACAATCCAATAAAGCATGCAAAATTGTCCGAATGATGACGAGAATAGTTAAGGAAGCAGCAATATTAGAACAACTCCTCACCATCTAACCAGACAAAATCACAAAGCACTCTAACAGATACAACGTAAAAAGAAAATTAAATGAAAAATTTTCGGTAACATCATAAGGATTCAAATTCAGGTTACAGGGGTGACTGTCAAGGTCATTAGCACAGAGCCATGGACAAGTTTGCGGAAATGTTGATTTAAACATAACTACATACAGCACTATCCTAAAAACACCTATTATAACCTTTGATAACCCAAATAAAAATTTCCTCTTAGACTGAATGTAGACACTTCTGAAAAAATCATTATCATTCACACTTGGCTTAAGTTTCTAATCCTCTGCTCAAACATCATTTTTATCGCTAAAGGAGCACTAAATTCGCCACCTATTATGACAGGATGAAAATAGGATGATATATTTTTCTTTTGTACTTTTCTATAAGGAATGAAAGGGTTTAAATATTGATTTTCTGAGAATGGGAAAGACTTTAATATAGGTAATCACTAATTGGCAGAAGATAATATTTAAATCTTACCTCAATGTGAAGATAAAACTAATTTTTTAAAGAAATGTTCACATTACAAAATCATCAAAATCAACACATATTATACTTACCTACTAATTGCATATATCTGTTCCTTACATGCAATGGATGAAACCATTAAATGATTTATAGTTTTATCTGATAGTAAGATTATATTATCATGATAGAAAATTATTTATAGTCGTCTTCGTGGTGGCCCGGTGGTTAAATATCAGAGGAATATTTTAGAGATGTGGGTTCGAATGCGGAATCATTTTGAAATTTTTTTTATCTATGGTGAACTGAGGTATTTTCTGCCCTACCATAGACCAAGGGCTAAGATGTTTATACATCAAAAATTTGACCCCTCTATAATGACGTTTAACCCTATTAATATCAAAGTCTTTAAGGACTGGCCTATCCGTTTGAAGAATTGGCTATTTTCTTGGGTTTGACAGCCGGAAGATTGTAATATTGTAAGATACGATAGGTAAGTAATAGTTATTTCATGGAACATAACATACCTACAACCTGATTTAACTTTATCAATGATTTAAGATGCTGAAAGGCCATAATTCTCATTGCATCGTTGCATCGTTGCATCGTTGCATCGTTGCATCGTTGTATCGTTGCGCCTACATAATTCAAAAATACTCAACATACATGAAACGAATAAAATTTTCCAAAAATTCAATACCTATACTTTGAATGCGAATATTTTGAAAAAGGGTAAATGATAGAACAAAAAAAAAATTATGCAAATTTTCATAATTTACCTAAATTTATTTAGACTCTTCAGGATTGTCAATCATGCTTCGGTATAAATTTCAGCCTGCTACGATGAAGTTGAAAAACTGCAGAAAAATTTCCTACATAAATAATTGTTGCATACACCGAAATGTTTGTTTCATAACAATGGCGGAATTAAGGGGATCTCGGAGAGGCTACGGACTGCCCTTAAAAAATTCTGGACCCCCCGAAAATTTTTCTTAAACTACCAAAAACAGAAAAAGTGGGAAAAAACAAAAGAAGAAAAAACAATTAAAAAAATTATTAAATTCATAAAAATTTATGTATTAGTAGGTACCTGAATCTTTCTTGATGGTTAAGGGGGTTGTATGGTTTCCTTCTTTTTGCTGTCATGCCTTTGTTACATTGAAAAGAAACGATCATTTAGGACAAAGATGTTAGAGGCAACTGTTATGCTATCTGTAATTACTATGGTAAGAAAATTTATAGTGAATGAAGTCCATATTCTAATCGAAAAAATTGATATTTGCAGTCATTCCCCCGCGTGGTGTAGGGGATTGGTAAGAATCTAGAAATAAATAAATCAAGTATAACTTGAAAAAGCTCCAGTGCAGCAGCCACTATATTAAAAGATGTACTGGTTTTAAAAAACAAAAACCAGCCAATAACTAAAAATGGCAATAAGTTAGTAGGTGTATGTGAATTACTATAAAAATAGAAATGATTATGTTAAATTTTTTAGACTCTGATTGAAAATTGCGTATTTTAGAGCCCAAAGTCAAAATTAAATTGGACATGTCGGAAGCACTGTCCGGCCGATCCGCACAAAAATTTGTTGTATGTTAGAATACATGTTAGCAAATATTTGTTCTAAATTTAGCAGCCATTGGCAAAAAATTAAGCATTTAATAGCTGTAAAACCACAAAATTAAGAAGAAATATGGCAATACCGGAAACACTGTCCGACCGATCTGCATCAAAATTGGTAGCATGGTAGAATATATTATGGTCAATATTTGTTCCAAATTTTATAGCTGTTTGTCAATTAAGCATTTAATAGTTATATAACCCCCAAAGTAGGAATAAATATGGCAGCACCGGAAGTACCGTCCGGCCGATCCGCACCAAAAATTGTTAGATCTGGTCCTTGCCTTAGTATTAACGTTTGTGCCAAATTTCGTAATTATCAAACATAAATTACGACCTGTATCGTGGTAAATGTAATAACCTGAATATGGTAAGGCGTGAGAAAAAGCATTTTCTCAATTGGCAACCTACCCATGACCCCCCTTCACCGTTACGGAATTTTTTCAAAATATTCCTCGTCCAATTTCATGCGGGGGTGTATAGTCTAGGGGTGAAAATTTTCATCCAAATTACTCTATTTACTATCGTTCTTGAGATATTCGCAATTTTAGCTATTTTTGGCCAAGATTTTGAAAAATTCATTTTTGGGACAGAAATTTTGAGGAATTCGATATCGATGTTGTTTTCGATGTCGATGTTTCAAATTCTTTTGATAAACGTTTGGCTTATGTATCAGTATAATTTGTGCGTTGTAGTTCAAAGATGCTTTAATAGAGAGCGTAAAGTGGTATCTTTCCATTTCAATGACTGAAAATAGTTTTCAATAACCCTCGTAGATAGCGTTACAAGTACTGTTTTGTGAAAAAATTTTAATAATCAGCCTAGATTTTTGTTTTTACTTTTTGTCAGATCCTATTAGATAGGCCCGTCAGGAAAATAAAAACTGAACAGATGGAAATTTTTTGAGTAGTTACTCTCAATAAAATTTAGCCGAAAAGTTTCCAAGTTTAAAATGTTTGATCACTGCACTGGACTTCAATACCTATTATTTATGTTGAAGAATTTGATAACAATTTACGTAAGTTAAAAGTAATAATTCATGTACAGGTTACAAAATTCAGCTAACATCCATTTGACGATATGATCGAACACAAAAAGTATCAACGAATATCATCATGAGTCTATTTTAGATTGAGAACAGTTTCAGTTTGATACCAAATAAAATAATACTCAATTTGCGACTACATTGGGATATACTGACGAAATTTTTGCCCTTCTAAAACTGAAGTTTGAATTTAGGATTATATTCAATATTAGTTTTTTTTCAACATGCTGAAATACATTGGTGGTTGCCCATGCATCTTCCCCAACATGATACCGCTACTTTCACCTGTTCTGCTTTTAAATTTTTTAATCTCGTATGATGAACAACTATACATAAATAATTGCTGGAATATTCATTCATAAAAGCTAACCAGGAAAAATTGTAGGCGGAAATGATTACTTACTTAAGAAAAAAAGCAATGGAAACAAAACGCTTCAAATTTTCAAAAATTTTATTGCCTAATCGTTATAAAAATAAGAAAAAATAATTATTCACGTCAACAAGTAAAAAATAAAAAAACGACAATTACATTTAAAACAGAATCATCATTTAAAGCCTAATAATTAACAAGCACCTACACTTTATACAGTATTTATAACAAACATTATAAATTATTGGATAATAAAATTATGTAACTTTATTATATACAATAACATAACATAGCAATACTAGATTTCAATTTCTTCTTCAATTTGTCAACTCTGAAACAGAAAAATTCAAATTATTACACACGCAAAACTGTACAGAATTTATTTTTGGAAATTATGGTAAGTACAGGTAATATCTTTGTAAAGGATAGACTGGGCTTGTATAATATTACAGGGGTACCTATCAGAGCACGATCATTTCAAGAGTAATCCAGACCTGCAGCTAATGGCCTCCAAGTCCAGGTCCACGCTCTGACAACCGGATCGCCCCCCCTGGCTGCTTTTTTTTTTTTTTTTTTAACAAGTATCTAACAATGACGGGTACTCTTCAAGAATTTTAAATGCCCCCGCTAACAAAACCTCTTGGCTACGGGACTGACATAGAAAAATAGCGCGAACACGTCATCCACTTGTCATTTCTATTCTCCTAATATGAACAATCTCAAAACGCGCTTTTTCCTATGTAAAACACGTAACAAGTCGAATTAGTGATGGGTAAGTTCGTTCACGAGTTAGTTCTTTTGATCGAATCCTAGAAGTGAACTAATTGATTATTTAGTTCACTTCTAAATGAACTAGTTCATTACTTTTTTTTTTTTTTTTTTGATGTTCTCAGTTCTCGTCAGTCTACTCTATTCGATCCATTAATCGAACTGAAGTTGAAGTAAGTAGCAGTCGCTAAGTGAGTCAAACAATTAACCAATAGTTTTAGCATGAATTTATGAATATGAGTCGATCATAATATCATATAATAAATCAGTTGATTTAAATAATATGAGACAATCATGAATCAGCTGATTGAAGTGGAGTTGAAAAATTTACTTAACTACTGAACTAATTGAACTAGTTCACCGTGGTGAAGCAGACTCAATGAACTAAATCCGCAAAATGAACTAAAATTCCCATCTCTATCCAGTATTTATGTTTAGTAGCCTACACAGCTGTTCAAGGCAAAACTTTTTTCATGTTTTTTGGGGTTTTTGCACAAAGTGCAAAAAACTATTAAAATCAAATTATTTTTACTTCTTATTTTTTTGGTTCTATTTCTTCAACCAGATACTATAGGGCTCTAGTGTCTGTAGACCTTTAGCTTCACAGATGAAAAACAAAACATAGAAATGGTTGAAGAAAAAGAAGTTAGAAAATGAAGAAGAAAAATAATGTGATTTTCATAGAGTAGAGCCGTATAGATGTAAGCATGACAATACCCCATTTTGTATGCACAATATAATTCACTTAAACCTTTCAAAATTTCAGCTTTATCTCAAGAACTAACAATATGATTTCAGCAAAATTTTTACTGAATTTTTAGCAAACCTATATTAATGTTTCAATAAAATTTCAGCTTTTTAAAATCAATGGTTCTCCTACAATCGCATTTGATAACTCTGATTGCATAGTTTGATCACATAAAATTTTGTATGATAAGAGGCTTGTTTATTTGGCCCTTCAGCTAAGGCTCTTTACTAGCAAGTATGTGCATGAGGGTGATAAGAGCTGAGCCCCCATTTTGTGTTATATATATATGTATACTTTTATAATAATAATAATGTGGGAACCATGTCCTCTCTCCTTTTAGGGTTAAGCCCCAGTTAACAGACTGCAGACTTGGTCCATCACTAAGTCCTCACAATAAAGTCTACGGATGTAAAAATAAAATACATTCTCGTAGCACATGGGCTAAACGGATGAGATACAAAATTTGTTCTCTGTTTAGCCTACGTACTACAAATGTAGCCTAGCATAGACACATGTACGAGAACACGTGTACCGCAGTTGAAATGCTAGGCTAAACACAAAACACGCACCTATCTTTTGATACTTGTAGATGACATGCGTGTTTAGCCTAACATATACACTGGCGATGCCTCTTGTTAGTCACTGGTTCTCGAAGTTATAAAAAGTTGGCTGCCTTACCAAAATGTTAACGAAAAGAACACACAATTCCAAATCTATATGCCTGTGGGTAACAAGGTTTACCCACAAATAATGATAATAATAAACAATGTAAAATTCCTGAAAATATGAATAACACAAAATGGCAGCTCATCGCTTATCACCCTCATGCACATACCTGCTGATGAAGAGCTGCACTTCAGCCTGTCGGGAAAATGTAGATTTCTAGTGAAACAATGAAAATTATCCATAAAATTAATTTAAAAATTTAAAACCATAAAATTTCTCAAATTCAACATAAATATCAATGAATTTACTTACGAGCTGTTGGAGACAAAATGGCGTATTTCCATACTAGTATCCATAGGGCTTCAACAGATATGGGTCTGGAAATACGCCATTTTGTATCCTACAGCTCATAAGTGAATTCAATAATTTTTATGTTGGATTTGAGAAATGTTAATAGTTTTAGATATTTTATTAATTTTAAAGAACTTTGTCATTTTTCATTTGAAATTTACTTTCACCAAACAGACTGAAGGGCCAAAGAAACAATCTTCATCATACACAATTTTATGGGTACAAATTATACAATATTTAAATAATCAAACACAATTGCCAGAGAACCATTGCCTGTAGAGAGCTGAAATTTTGGTGAAACATTAATATATGTTTGCTCAAAATTTTGTGAAAATTTCACTGAAATCATACTGTTAGTTCTTGAAACATATCTGAAATTCTGAGAGGATTATGTGAAATAAACTTTAGATAAGTATAAAATGACATGGTGTTTGTATCTATAGAGCTCTAGTGAAGCTAGTAATGCGCACTAATCGATTACCTCGATTAATTAACTAATTTATTTTTTGTTATTCAATTTATTTTTGCAAAATGAATCAATTATTCGAATACTATTCAGGTTTGGGCAAGAATCACAAAATTTTTATAAATGAAATAGACAAAATATATGAGGAAAATCCGACGCATTGGCTGTTGAAGAAAAAAACATTTTCTTTCTACCTCAAAATTAAATGCGTGTTGAAAAAATTAAATTTGAAAGTTCATAGAATTTAAAAGCCAATTTGAAAAAGCTATTGCTTTTGGCAATAGCTCGGCATAAGTGCATCCACAGCAAGAGTGGGCAGGATTTGTGAAAAAAGTGGGATTAGGATCCTCTTTTAAAGCTGAAAAGGATTTTTGATTTGTGATTCAAATCACATTAAAAAATATCGATATTGAATATTGTATGGTATTGAAAATGAAATATCGATACTGATATCATTCAAAAAATATCGATATTGCAAATATAGATATTTTTCAATCCATTTTCGTTGAAAATAAATTCATTTTTACAAATTTTAATTTTTCATTGTTGAAACCCAAAATCAAATTTATCAAGAGAAAAATGAATGAAATCAAAATTTGAAAAAACGTTTGATAACTGATAAGGTATAAATTGAGGTTTTCGAATTTCAATTTTTTTTTCTTCAATATTAAAATGAAAATATTTGTTGGTCAAATATCAATAAAATTTAACGATATATCGGAGCAAAATATCGATATTGAAAATTATTGATAAAATAACTATAATGCCCTAGTACCTTAATGATGACATTTTTAAACTTTTTAAAACTGAGTTAGTAATGTTATGCTTTCAAACTGAAAAATAATATGGAAAATAATACATTTTGCATGTATGTGGTACAACAACAATGTTTATTTCTTCACTAGAGGAGAAAGGAATTTTTACCTATTTCTCAACTGCTTCCCACAACAAATTATTCAATTCTATAGACAAGGGAGGTTGAATTACCATATGTTTGTAAGGAACTTCAAAAGATAGATCAAATACCATAAAAACTTACTATTGGAGAATTTGTAGAGAAAAACTTGTCCACACAATCACAATTACAACATATGCCTTCCACTCATACTGTAAGCTTCACAGCTTGTTGACAATCACTTGTTTTGCAAATTATTGGCATGAAATAATATGTTTTTATTTTATAGGACGAGCTTGGTATACAAGGGGAAAAAAACTTGTTCACAGAACCTTTTTATTGTATCAGATTAGAATATTCTGCACTTCCTGAAAAAAAAACAATTTTTTGGGAACTATTACAACAAGAAAGAATTAATATTGAATCAATTTTAATTAGCAAAGTGAGAGATTTCTAAATTGATTTTGAACAGTTAAAAATGACTTTTATTTCTCAACTAGAATGGAAATAGAGCTTTTTCTAAATGACATTTTTTTGTTTATGTTTTTATCACACCAACACAAATGGTACAATGTCAGCGTGAAAAAGGGCAATTAGACATGGTGATGCCTAATATGCTAATAAACAATAATATCACACTAAGGCTTGTAACCACAGCCACAATCAGACCAATAACCACTAAAAACCAAAACAAATTGACAAGATTGATTTGGGAACTGATGAGCAAAACAAAAAACTTTCACCTAACCAATGTCCAATAACTAATTCCCATAAAATGCTGAAACTATTAATCAGAATGATAACCAGAAAGAATCGGTTTTTATTGGTTTTCATGGATATCAATATTATTGAATATTTTTTTCAACAATTACTAATTATTTCATAGAAAAATATTAATAATAGATAATTTGACCTTGAGAAAATTTTTTTTGTATACTTTAAATCAAATTTTGTCTTAATCACTAACTAGTAACCACAACCAATAACCACAAAATTTGTTTTAGTTAACCAGAACAATAACCAGTAACCAAATAATTACATTTTTAAACAATATAGATTTTTATTGGTTCCCAGTAACCAATAACCCCAAAAATGTTTTGGTTACAAGCCCTGTATCACACCTATTTGTAATTATTTAATTACTTAATAAAATTCTGTGAGTAAGGAAAGTTGACATATTTCATGAAAAAAAAAACAAAAAACTTTTTTTAGTTTATTCGTTGCAAAAAATGTAGTATGTAATGTGATTTTCATTCCTCATACTTTGAAAACATCATTTTGCTACACTGATTTTTGGGGTGGAAACCATTATTAGCGAAACTGTATTTGTAAACACTGATCAACTTTACTTTGCAAGCCACTAGTTTATTTTTCAGACTACTCATTCACTTTGCAGATGAGCGTGCGTCTTGCGGAAGGAAGTTTTTCTAACAGGTTTACATGTCAGACGCATGTTTGAAGTTTGTCTATTATTTGGTTGAATATGTGAAATTTCAACTGCAATTTTGAAATTGGTTTGACACAGTGGTTAAGGGTGTATGTTAGTATGATGCAGGTTTTGGGTTCAAATCATAAACACTCTTCTGATTTTTTTTTATTACATTTATTTTCATCTTTTTCTATCACTTTTTAGCCATGTGGTGAAGCTGGTGCGTGCGAAGCGCACCCGTTTCTTAAAAAAAAAAAAAATACTCGTTAAGTAAGTGCTGAAATGTGATACAAAAAAACAAAAATAAATAAAATAAAAAAATTCAAAAGAATGCATTTTGAACCAGCAACATGCTAGTACACAACCTTATCCATTGTGTCACGAACCAATTTGAAAAGTAATGTTATAATTTCCTGTATTCAACAAAAAAATAGACGAATCTTTGACGCTCTCATTCCAACTGAACTTCAAACATGATGTCATACATTGTAAACCTGTTGAAAAAACTTCCTTCAGTGAGACGTTTGTCTTTGCAGGCCTCTCCAACTGAGAACATTGTATTTTAGTACAAATGTTTGATTTATTTGAATGTTCAATCTATCATAATATTTTTTCTCACAATCAGAATGAAAAGTATCTTACTTAACAAGAACAGAAAGTGAGATTGCATTACTCGTACATTTGCTCAGCTCACCTACAGTTTGCCTTGCAAATTTGTACTCTTCCTGCAATAATTCACTTTTAGGACTTGGAAGGTAATATACTATTCCTCCAGCAAAAGTTCACTCGTTGGAATTTCAGCATTTGCCTGTACCTTGTGCTGCAACTTTGCAACTTATTGACAATTGCTTTGCAAACTAATTTCTTGAAATATTATTTTTCAGTGCTATCCTTATAAATTGAACAGTCTCTTTGAAGTTGTAAACTCTAATCAAAATAAGAAAGAAAATTTTTTCAGAAGGCTTCCAGAGTAATCTCACATAACAACAAAATTAACCACAAACTTTATTTGATGCTGTTTGAAAATATAAAGTCAGCCTTGCATAAACGTATGAATCACATTCTTTTTGTGGCAGCTACCACACTACGACGGCTATAATTGCTACTTCACCCTTGCACACTGTCACCCAGCACCGTGGCCGAGTGAATACGGTGCTGACTTTTAGTGGCGGTGACAAAGGAGGTTTTAGGTGCTCAGTTGGTACAGGTTCAAATCCCTGTGCCACCTGAACACCTAAAGTGGTGACCCCGATGTGATACGGGAGATGGTCATGCCATCTCTCAGACACGAGCAGAAACTGGTAGCTGTGGTGGTACGTTGCACCACCACTGCCAGAATGTGACGGCGTTGTAGGGTGTGCGCCACGGTGCGATGATGAGGGGGGCATCACCACACACCAGTGTACATCCCTACTGGCAAGGCGCCTCCGTACTGGCAATCATATTACGCTCTGCTATACTGAGGGGGAGTGGTGTGGCAGCTACCACACTACATCGGCTATAATTGCTGCTTCTCCCTCGTACACCATCACCTAGCACCATGGCCGAGTGAATACGGTGCTGACTTTTAGTGGCGGTGACGAGGGAGGTTTTGTTTTTATAAAATTCTGGGCCCTGAAAAACCCAAAGCGAGGGACAGCATCACCAAAACCGTTATTGACATTAAAAATAAAAATATAAAAAAAACACTAGCGCAGCAAGTCTCACAAGAAAAAGTAAATTTCTTTGTTTAAAAATCACCTCCATCACCAACATTGTTCTAACAAAGTAATAAATAAAATATTAATATTTTTAGCAAAAAATTACCAGTATCACACAAATTTGATGCATGCGATAAAAAATACTGATTCAGTATTAAGTTTTCAAAATAATTAAAAAATAAATTTTTAATTTTTGTGTCAAAAATCTTTTTTTTTTTTTTTTTTTTTTTCAATGAAAAAATTATTTTATGTTCTAACTAGCACGAGTTTAGGAAATAATTTGATGGTTCTCTTTCCTGTAGTGACCAGAATTTTGGATTATACATATAAAAAAATTATATGTAAAAACAAAATGTTCCTGAAGTCATGAAACGAAAAACGTATCCACCTTCAACCCTGGGAACTAATATCGCACCAAGCGTAATAAGTAGATTTTCTAAAGAAACCTACTTAAAAATATCCCACATTGCAAAATGAAGTAAACTGCTGTTCACACCGGTCACAAAATTATAAGTGGAGCTCTAGTGTCCGTGTTCAAATCTAGAGTACAGAAGCGGGTGGCGTGGGAGGTGCGCAAAAATTGACCTTTTGCTGAGATCAGGTTATTTTTAGGTTAAAATGAGTGTTTTTCATGATTGAAGCCTACAAAATGAATTTTTCAGGACCATTATGAGAGGGTTAAAAGAGGGAAAATCATAATGAATAGTTAATAAGTTGGGAACAAATTGACCAATTATAACCAAAATTGGTGGGTTTGTCCTTGTCTAGAAGATACTGATTGTACCAAATATCATTACTATTGAAAGAAAATTGTAACTTTTAATGAGATAACATAAAAAATTAGCACCTCCAACAACGCCAGGGAATGAACCATAATACCAATAGGAACCACATTCGGAAGCATGTTAAATATACTTCAAGTCAATACCTGTACCAAATTTTGGGACTATAGCTCGAAAATTACTCCTTTTAGAGCCATTAATATTCCAAAAACACATCAAACTATCCGCTTCAAAATTGGTTGGTATTTTTCTTGACTTAAAACACATACTTATACCAAATTTCAGGCCTATCGATTGAAAATTGCGACCTGTACGCTGTTTAATAAAAAATATATATAAACTGACTACGAGACAGACTATGCGACCGATCCGGACCAACAACAATAAGTATTCTTCCTTAGGTGAATCTGAATTACCAAATTTCAAAACCATCCTATCGAAATTACATTTGGAAATGGACGTAGCAAAAAAGGGGGTACATATTAAAAAAAAAAGAATTTTCAAAAATCTCTTGCGCAGCAAGCTTCGCAAGAAAAAGTAGATTTTCTTTGTTTAAATATTACCTCCATCACAAACATTGTTCTAATAAAGTAATATATAAAATATTAATATTTTTTGCAAAAAATCACCAATATCCCACAAATACGAGGCACGCGATAAAATATACTGATTAAGTATCATTTTTTCAAAATATTTTATGAATGTGTCAAAATTATTATTTTTTTGTGAAATGAAAAATTATTCCAAGTTTTAGTAAGCACAATTTTAGGAAATAATTCGATGGTTTTCTTTCCTGCAGTGACGAGAATAAAATTGTGTATTATAAAAAAAAAAAAATCGGCGTGTGAGAAAAAAATATCCCTCATTGCAAAATGAAGTATAATGCAGTGGTCTTCGTTCTGTTAACGAAAATATAAGAGGAGATTTTAGTTTTTGTATTCATATCTACTGTACTGCAGCGGATAGGGAGTGAGCGAAGATTGAATTTTTAAACGAGTGTTTTTCACAGATGAAGCCTACAAAATGAATTTTTCAGAACCATTATGAGAAAGTTAAAAGAGGGAAAATCACACTGAATAGCTAATAAGTTTGGAACAAACTGACTAATCAAATCCAAAATTGGTAGGTCTAGTCCTTGTATGGGAAGTATTGAAAGATAATTACAACTTTTATTGAGATAACATAAAAAATTATCATCTCTAATAGTCCCAGGTAGTGAACTATAATACCAATAGAAACCAAATTTGGAATTGTGTTAGATATACTTTAAATCAAAACCTGTACCGAATTTTGTGACTATAGCTTGAAATTTATTCCTTTTAGAGCCATTAATATGCCAAAAACACAACAAAATCCCTCCTACCAGATATACCGTAAAACCTATCTTCATCAAAATTAGAAGGTGTTGTTCTTGACCTAAAACACATACGTATACCAAATTTTAGGCCTATCGAGTGAAAATTGTGACCTGTACGCTGTTTAATAAAAAATGTATATAAACTGACCTACGAGACAGATTATGCGACCGATCCGGACCAACAACAATAAGTATTCTTCCTTAGATGAATCCGAATATGTGTTTCAAATTTCAAAACCATCATATCAAAATTACGCATAAAAATGGACTCAAAGTAAAAGGGGATACATTAAAAAAAAATTAATGTTCAAAAATAGTGCCAAAATATGAAATGAAAAACGTACCCACTCTTAACCTTGAGTCCGAATACTCAGGCAATTTTAACAAGTACATTTTTGAAATTCTTTTCAAAAATCTACTTGCTAATATAAAACCAAACTAATTTATTCACACCAAGTTGGATATGGTATTTGTGAGAAAGATAACTACAGTATAATTCGCGGGTTACCAGTGAACCCCATAACCATAACTGAAGCAAAGTGGGTACCCACTATGGCCCTCCATCCCCCAAAAATGGATAATGTACCTGGGCCACAGCACATATGTCAGAAGAGAATCTTCGCATTTCAATAACTAAACCACCCGAGAATGTTTCACTCAATAAAATACAAAAAATTTTACTAACAAACCCATTTTGGGTCGAAGGTGGCTCTAAGAGTAATTCAATCCAAAAATTGGCCTTAAATTTAAACTCAGTGCATCATAAAAAAAAGCGAATATTGTAGGATTTAATTTAAAAAATAATTACATATTATCCTAACCACAATTGCCTACTCAAGTAACAAATCTGAGCTGAAAATTTGAAAATGGTGAACGCCTGAGTATGCATGTGAAACAGAATTAAAAATCTTTGGCTCTTTTGGTTTTTTATTCACACTTGGTAGGAATACAGAATGACCCAAAAGTCGTGCAACCCAAACATTCAACTGTAAAAATTCAAAAAAAAGAGACAGAGGGCTGAAATTTTGCACTCTTGTAGGAGTGGGTTACTCGATTATTTATACAAAATTTCAGCTATGTATCTATAGTAGTCTAATTTTGAGTAATTTTTGATTTTTAATTTCAATTTTTGTGTTTGTGGCAAAACAAACTTTAAAAAATTTTAAGTGGCCAGTTTTCCAAAAATTCTGAAACTTGCCACAATAATGGAGGATGATTACCAGATTAAGCAGGTAAAGTTTCACTTTCTTATCTCAATTTTTTTTTTTTAAAGAATTTTCCTAGTGATCTGTAAGCATAAAAAATGAATCAAAAAATTTTAAACTGCAAAAATTTTCAAAACATTTTGAAACATAGGACAATGATAGTGAAATGGTTACTCAATTATGTGATTATGCAACTTTTTGTACGCACTGAATAAAAAGTTGCGTAACTGCTTATTGCAGGTGTTATCGAGAAAAAAACATTAACATATGAAAAGTTGCATACCCAAATAAATTTAAGGAAACTGTTATGACAAAATTCTGCCTTAAAGTGAAGTACTGCTCCAAAGTGCGGATCAATGGAGAGGATGAAATAAAATTTTTGAAATTAAAAAATTTATTTTATTGGTTTTGAAAGTGTGGTATAGACCATAGAAAAAGTTCTTAAAAAAACAAGAATGGAGGTATTGAAGTGAAACTTTACCCATTTAATCAGGTGATTATTCTCTATTATTGTACCAAGTTTCAGAATTTTTTGAGAACTCTTACCATTAAAAATTTTTCAAAATTCATTTTTCAAACATGGAAAAATTATAATTAAAAATCAAAAATTCCTCAAAGTTAGATTATTATAGATACAGAGCTGAAACTTTGCTTGAATAATTGAGTAACTGATTTCTGCAACTGTGTCAAGATTCAGCCTTGTAAGTCTTTTTTCAAAATTTTTATATTTGAAAGTTTAGGTTGCGTGACTTTTGAGTCACCCGGTATTTTATTTTCACAAAATTTTCGCTTTTAACCGATCACTTTTGATGCGTTTCCGTTTTTGGACGGCAGCTTCCATGGAAATCCCCTGTTCTCCTCCACTCTTGACAGGCCTGAACATCTTCAACCGTTCAGGCTAGAGGAACACTACATATGGTGGAAGAATTATGGTATTAATTGCTCCTGAACTCGATCCGAACACTACGATGAAACCTGTACTTACAAAATGTAAAAACAATAATTTTGAAAATTTGGGACTGGTCTTCAGTGAATTGATAATTGAGAGACGTTAACATTCAATTTAATCCTAAATCTAAATAACTAAACATTTAATTCGCAAATACAAGTGCAATTAATACAAGAGTAGAAAAAGACTCCCACCTCCAAGTACCTACTCAACAATTAAACCTTATCATAATTCGCAATTAATAAATGAACTCGAGGCAGGAATGATAAGCTATTCAATAAAGCTTAAGCATATAGCTTTTGCTTATGACCTTGAAAATATAGCTTATGGCTTATTCTTATAGGTCAAAAATTTTCCTTTGTTCGCCTCAAATTTTTTTTGTTTTCAGTTATTCAAATTTCGTAGTTTATGTCATTATAAATTAATATTTTCAGATTTGCGAAACTGAAAAATGAAAATTTCCTGAATGCAGATTTAAAAAAAAAAGAATAAATATAAAAAAATGTTAATTTCATAAGTCAGTCGAAACATACAGCTTATGCTTATGGCTTAGGTATAGCTTATGGTACGATTGGCTTAAACTTATGGTTGTCTTAAATTGATCAAAAACCTTTGGCTACCTAATGGCTTGAGGCTTACGGTCGAAAGTGAAAATTAAGATAATAAAATGTCCAGAATGAGGTGCTAAAATTTTTTTTCTGTATCAAAAGTATGAATCGCATTTAATAATTTGCGCATCGAATATAGGTACAGCTGTACATCTTTGTCGTATGCGTGGTTAAATTGGAATCCATTTTCTAAGACACGAATAGCAGATATCGGTAGGGGAACTGAACCCGAAGCAAATCTCGTAAAATAAGTTGAAAAAATAGCGGAGAAAGAAAAAAATTGGCGAAAAAAAAAAACAATAAAAGAGAAACAAAAAACGTCATAATTGAGTCACAAGTAATCAAAGCGTAACCTTATATGCCATTGAAATTATTTCAACAATACTAAAGACAACACACGAAATGAGAGAGGAAACTATATACAAATGAATAAACAATATAAAAATCTTTCCTGAATTTTCATGTTTTCATCATCATAAACGTTTAAACGAACTCTCGCGTTGAGTAAAATAGTGCGACGAGCACAAAAATGCGGTATCTCGCGAATTTGATTTGTAATCTACTGTTTGTGGCTGAAATTTACTCGTCATGGATAACACTCACGGGACCAGGCAGGTATTTTCACATTTTATATGGGTAAAAAGAAAAAAACTTAAGAAATACCGAGCGAATACCAAGATTAAAAAAAGTTTCATAATTGATAGTAGACAGCTACTAAACCATTTTTTCGCATTCAGATTGATGAACTTGAGTGTAGGTACCTATGCGCTGAAAGAAATTAACTGGTATAAAATATGTCTGGAACTGGCTGACTTAAATCAGAGTTGCATATTATTAGTTTGATACACTTCAGCAGAATAGTTATTTGTGATGAAAGTGCAAAAAGTCGGTGATTTTGATACAAGTGTGAATTTTGGAGTGTGAGCCTAAGGAGAATGCTGCAAAGTACACGAGTATCAATCACCTACTTTGCACATGTGTCTCACACTATTTTCGGCAACAACCACCTACTATCCTCCGAAAAATAGTGATGAATTTCTTTTTCCGTCAGATCCAAATAATAATTAATTTTTTTTTTTTTTGAATTTTTCGCAGTTTTCTCGTTTTTAGAATGTTTTTGAAAAATATCGTATTTAGATCCTAGCGAGAAATAATAAAAACTGAGAAAGTAGCCAACCCATGCGAGAAACGAATCAACTCGTGCGAGAAATTCATCGAGTTGTGCGAGAAATTAAAGTTACAAAGTGCGCATGTGCAGAAAATAATTTTTTGACTTCATATCGAAATGCGCTACATTTTGCTTCATCAAGGCATACAAAAAAATTTATCTACTTTTAGGAAGGGTGTTGCAAAAAAATTTTTCTGTATCGATTATCGATTAATATTACAATTCTTATTTTACTACGTTGACGATTTTGATCTATTTCAAACAGGTAACCTGTGTTCCACAAGGCAAAGAAGAGTAGACCTTTAAAATTGTAGGGGGTCCTTTGCTGATGTTCGAGTCACATTCGCTTTTTATTGGCGCATATATTTAACATTAGCAGAATAGCTTCCTCCCTAAGTTTTCAAATTTGCACTTTTTGGCCATGTTAAACACAGCTATATCACTGAAAAACAACCATTCATTTTTGTGTTTTTTAAAAATTAGATACTCCCTTCCTTTTTTCCCCATACGAAAAGGAAATTTACAGCTAAATACATGTGTCGCTAAACAACAACTTTTTTACTCAAGAATCAATTTCCGGACGATGGATTTTCAGTCTGTAGGTGACTACTTTTTTCACCCTTTGTTTTCGCTCCTCCTCCAATTTTTCTTTATGTTAAATTGTCCATATTTGACACATATCGATATATCAAAATTTCATTTTTTTTAGTTTTAGGTAGAGAAATTAAAAAAAAAAAATATTGATAGTTATCCATATCTTCAACAACAGTATCGATTTATCTGTTTTATCGCTAAAAACTGATTTTCCAAGAATTTTATGTCTTCCAGTTTTCTCAAGAACTATCAAACCGATGAAGACCAAACTCTTTCATATGATAACTATCGTAAAAATTTAAGCTCTATCTGTTTGGTAGTTTACTCAAAACCGTGAACACAAATTTTTTTCCAAAAATATTTCTTCTCCAGTTCTCTCGGAAACTACAGAACTAATAGGCACCAAACTTCTATCAGACTTGCATCAACATAAAAATTATCTATCATAAAAATTTCAGCTCGACCCCTTCTATTATTTTCACAGAATTTTGAAAAAGCGTATTCTCTAAGAATTTTTTGTTTTCCAATTTTCTTAGAAACTAACGAATTGATAGGCACCAAATTTCTTTTCAGACCTACTCTAATATGGGAATTATCTCCCGTGAAAATTTCAGTTCTTTCCATCTTGTAGTTTTCTCAAAACCGTGAACACAGAATTTTGGGCTATACATATATATTATATACAGATACATTAAAAAACATTGGGTCAAAATGGGAAACTAGTACCAATCATTTTCTTTTCTCGTGAAACGGTTAATTTTCATCATTCCCACCACCAACCCTGTTTTGAAGTCAATTTTAATGTCCCGTTTGCAAGCAAAGTGGGTAAAATCAAACAATGTAAAACAATATTAAAATCTTTGTTTGTAGAATTTTTCAACGATACCATATCATATGATCACCGGAATGATACAAAAGACAGTCATCGTACTCACGACGAAGTAACCACAGCGAAGACACGATTACCATTGGATTCAAGGACGACAAATTTAGTGTCACTAAATACGGAGGGTAATGTTACATCCAAATCGAACGAACCGAAATTATTTCTATCTGAAGAGAATTACCTCGCTTCTGATGCAAATAATTCACAAAACTTCATGGACAATACATCAACGAGTAAAAAAATGGTAAATACCAGAAATCGAATTGGTATACAGGTTATAATTACCCTAAAAATGCAACAAAAATATTGTGCTCAACAGGTACCTATGACTGCAACCACCTAATCACTAGATCATGAAAATGGATGCATAGAATTTTAATAAAATTTAATATAGGTAACATCATCCATAATAAGTAATAACAAATGAAGAGAGACCCTTTCAGGGGATTCGGTCACTATTCGAAATTAGAAAATGGTCAATTCCCTCCATTTTATTATAAAACTGTTTATCCCTTTGAAATTTTACAAAATTCCATTTTATTCATAATTGCATTCAATAAAAAAAAATTGATATTACTTGTGTGAGTGCATACAGCAAAAGTGTGAAAAAAAAAACTGGTTAGAATATTGTAGGTAGATGCTACCTACACGGGGTTCATGGAACCTAAGGAGGAAGACAGTGGTTTACATGCGGGGCGACCAAATTGTTTCTCGGTACCGGTAGCCAGCCGGTTTAAGTTGCCTTACCGTACACTAAGCGTACTTCCTAACTGGGGCAATTGTCCAAAAGCGATGCGGTGCCATATACGGACCGCAGCACGTATATACTGTCAGTGAGTATGTAAATATTACATACTCACTTGCCTCAGTTTACCGCCTCAACGGTAAACACAGAAACGCATTGTCTGTATGAGTGCATACAGACGATGTACTCTGTTTAACGTGCAATGCACAATTAGTAAGGGTCGCGAACTTTGGTCTGCGACCCGTCTGTTGACGCAGGGCCGAGCCCTGAGGAGGAAAAGAGAGAAACGTCCCCACAAATATGTTATTTGCAACACCCTTTCTCAATAGTACATTTTTTTACACGCCTTGATGGAACAAAAAATAGCAAATTTCGATACAAAGTCAAAAAATTATCTTCTGCATATGCGCGCTAGTATTAACTTGAATTTCTCACACAGGTTGATTAACTGCTCGCATTGATGATTTTTTGGATAAAAAAATAAAATTATTATTATTTGAATTTGAAAAAAAAATTCATTCCCATTTTTGGGATGACAGAGGGGTGGTGTTACAAAAAATAGTGTGTGACACACGTGCAAAGTTGGTGATTGATACTCCTGTCAAAATCATCCACTTTTTGCACTTTTATCAAAAATAACTATATTAGAATATCCAGAAACATACAGCTGAAGAGATGTCCAATTCCCTAAACAGTATAAGCGATGTAGAACAAAAATATAGAAAAGAGGATGGAGAGAAAAATTTGTTTGGCACAATGACGTCATAAATCATTGGATTAAAATATAAATGAGAAGTGATTGTATGTCTATGATAAACCAAATTCAGCATCTGTCACTGTGGCTCAGTGGTTAAGTAAGGGATGGTATGCCAGTCATAGGTTCGAATTTGCAGTAAGACAATAATTTTTTGAATTTTTGTTTTAGTCAACTTTGATATTTTTGTGTATTGGAATGCTGGGTGAGGTCTTCTTCCATTTTTTTGAATTTTTTGCCACACTTATGATGAAAAAAAAAATATGCCAAAGCCAGTCTATGATGTCATTATGCCAAACAAATTTTGCTGTCCATCCGCTTTCCTAAAAATATGTCCAACGTGAAAACAGAGCTATCAGAGTTTTGCATTCCACACATCTGAAACTGGGCACATTTTATGAAATTTATCATTGAATTTTTTTGGATATCTATTTTTACATCATTAAAGCTACATGATGCAAGCGCAATAACAAATATCCTGATCACAATAACAAATATCATGATCAGAAACCTTTCATCTTTGACAAGTGTTTAATTAGCTTGTTAACTATCTTTTTAGCTGTATATCTATGAGAATAAGTACACAAAATTTTCACAGACTAGATATTGCATATAATATGATTTTTCCCTTCATAAAAATTCCAATAAATAAATCAATTTAAAAATATTTTTATAATGTTACCAGATAAGTAGCATTTGTAATTTATTCTATACCCTATTTCCATGACTCAATATTGAGGCCTGTATTAAGGTATAAAAGATATCTCTTCTTCAGTATGGAATCAAATCTAATAGCTCATTAAGCTCTATAACTATTTTGATTTGATTTGATTGCAGTTATATTTTATTTTATTGCAGTTAGGTACTGACACAAAAAAATATAACATAGTATTTGCAGTGTACTGCAGTTGGGTTTCAGTAGTGTCAAAGCCAACTTTATTTATCAAGCCATGAAGCAGAATGAAAATTTGTTTGTCACCATAATAGGCAGCTTCATTATTTTAGCACTAATTCAATAATAACTACAGAAAAATTGACAAAAATGATCACAAATTTATAACAAATTACATTTTAGGCAATAAATAATTTAAAAACCAAATCAAAAACTCATTTTTCAAAACGTGGTTCTTCAGGTTTCAATTTTTGCAATGTGACATTGCAATCTTCAATTCACGGCTTGATATTAATGTCAGCATTGGTTTTACATGCACATGTGTGTGTCTTTGTTTCAAACTCTGTTTTATCCTATGGAATCGATAAACTAAAGGGCAAAAAACATTGATACTATCGATAGGTCCTACCTATAAATATTTTTGCGTGTTGATATGAAAAAATTGGTAAAGCAGGAATGCGCACAAATAAGGAAGGCACACAAAAATGCACAAGGAAAGTGCACAAAAAATGTGAGAAAAACACACATGATTAATACTTGACTGATATTGAATTTTTTCAGGCTTCTGCTTTTTTCTAACGGAAAATTTACTTACCCCTATTCCATTCATTTACATACAAAGTTTTTAGGTATTAGGTATATTTTGTAGAATCTTCATATTGTGGAAGGCAGTATATCATGATTTCGGGAAAATTTCATTTTGTTTTTCCTATCGTGGTCCCCAGACCTAAAAGACACTATGCCTAAAAATTTTTATAAATTTTTATATTTACTCAGGTATATGTATACGATTTAAAGAAATTTGTCAACCAACTTGACGGCACATTTCAATACGAATTCAAGCAAAATTTAGCATATGTGTACTTGTAGTTTAACGTTAGTCAAGTTCAAAGATGGACCAAATCCGCCCATTAGTTCCAAAATGGCGGTGATTTGAACTTTCTAGACAAACTGAAGGGTGTAATTCTTCACAGATCAAGACAAAATTTTGCATATGCATACTTTTTTTGTGTTTTCTTTATTTTTTTAAATGTTTATTTCTCATTTTTCGACCCTTATCAAATAAAGGGAATTGGTTGCGGTGTTTTACATTAATTTATAAGAGCGTATGTATTTAAAACGTTTATTTTTAGTAGGTAAGTAACTTATTTTATATAAATATAATGGAAAAGTAAAATTAACTGAGAAGAAAAGTATTTTTATTCAGAAAGAAGTTGTAGTGCAAAAACCTCCAATGCAACTTTTTTTCAAACTGTCTTCCCTCACAAATAGATTAAAAAAAAGTGAAAAAAAGGAAGAGAGTTTATGTGTAAACATACTATCATGCGCTCCAGGTAGTACCTACCTGTAGATACGATTATATTTGAATAATGGTCGGTTGAAGGAAGTATCGTTCAACGAAAAACACCACAGATCAACGTGACTGAAAAAGCTTCTCAACAAAACACTTTCGTATCGACGTACCTACATACGATTGGTCGTAGTTTGTTTTGAAAATTACCCGAATTAAAACGCAAATGGCCGTAAACGACTAATGAAAATTAACAACGAAATGCGAAGATCAGAAGCTATAAACTACTAATGAGGTTCGAGGGGGCATACGTCTCTCCGATACGCACTTTGTCAGCGAACATGACTTTTCTGTTTCGACTTTCGTTCGTCTCTAACCCAAAGGATGAAAGAACACACATTTTTTTGGGTTTTCTGGAAGGCAGTCAACATATCTAATCTTAATTCAAAATTAGGTACTTGTTATTCAAATAAGTATCTGTATAGAAAAACGATTAATTAGTCTTATTTTTCAATAATTCCTGAAAAAAAAAAAAAAGAATTTTCTAAATTGAAATAATCTGCTTTCAGTATGAAATCAGAAGTACAGAACCGATGCCAATAAGTCACACATTTGAGGGTGATCGGGATTTGCTGGCTCACATCGACAAACTGGCTGATGTAGTAACGACAAATACACGAAAAGGAGACGAAAATCTTATTTATTTTTCACACATTGCACGTGAGTAGAGAAGAGGGGTTTGTACAACCAAATTTTTACTTTACATACGAAAATTTCGAAGTCGATGTAACGAAACGAATGCACTTACTACACGACTCGATATCAGAATCAGACCATGGATCAAAAGTACCTGCCTACCTGGTTCATTGAGCTTTACACCGTTGTGGAAATTGAAAGAAATTTTGTTAGTTTAATTAATTCAAGCTGGGGAATTTCATAAATATATTCTTATAACATATCTCGATTTTCGAAAATAAAACTAAAGATTGCACACTATGAACTAATAACTTCATTAGTCGTAAATCATAATAATCATACGCCGCCTAGGCCTACTAAAACTCGCTAATAAAACTTTACTTATCCGTTATTTTTAGCCAGGCGAATTTTTCATCATTCGTTGTTATCGCTTATTGCGCTAATGGATAAATTGAGATGCCGCTATTTCTGTTCAACGGATTTTCTCAAATTTGGGACATATCTAGATTGTTTTTTCGTACTCAAAAACCACTTACCTGAATGTTTCAATAACATCATCGTTGGTCTAGTTCTTCAGAACACAGTTACATACATACATACATACATACAATTATTGCTCGTATTATAGTATAGAATAGGATGTGGTGAAATTTGTACCAATTACCAACCTACCTACAATTTGTTAACACTTTTCGTGGGCCTTAACATGTTTCTAAAAAGCTGCCTTCACAATAGGTATCTATCAACTTTTTTTAAACGGGTGAAAATAAAAGGAAATCATTAGAGGGGATGCAACCCATAGGCGCAGCCAAGAAGGGTAGGGAGTGACGTTTTCCCCCCTAAATATCGAGAAGAAAATTATTATGAATGCAGCAAAAAATTCAAAATTCGTTCTTAAAAAAAACAAGGTTTTCTCCATTAAAATATTATTGGCTACGCTCTTGATGAATCGTTAAATAAATTCAACAACTAGGTAATTAATTTTGAACGCAATATGGTCGACGCCGAGAATAAATTGTTTTTTCAAAATAGAGGGGTGAAACGAAATTCATTCAATGCACTACGTGCAATTATATCTACAGATCGATGCATGAAAGATTTCCAATGGCTGAATTTAAATTTCATGTAAATTTTTTACATTAAGTACTTAATTCAAACTTCCACTTTTCTAAACAAAAATTCCTCAATTTTAACATAATTTTTTATTCACGGAGTTCGTATAATTGTTCCTTTTAAATATTCGCCAAAATTGACGTTTCTGACAAGTATTTTTTTAAAATAAATGCTATATGCTCTTGAATTGAAGCGACACGTAATGATTTTGAAGGGCCGATTCTGAATTCTGAATTCGTTGTAATTTGATTACCAATTTTTAGAGTCGTTCGGTGGTTCGTTATTGAGGAGTAATCATCTAACAACGAAATAAAAGCAATGATGCAGTAAAATATTGACTCATTTTTTACCGACAGCTGAAATTTTACACGTTTTTATTGATAATACAATGGCAGGTTTTAAACTAAATAATTTAAATAGTTTCATCAATTAATACATAATAAGAGAAAAAATATCCCATTTACACATTTCACAGATAGGTAAAAAACATTACCCTACACACTTTGCATAGCTCGTAAAAACCTTTTAATTTCCTTCACGTCGTTACAGAGCACACTACAGGTTTACCTATATGTATATAAAAATTTTAATGAAAAGTGGTCAATATTTAAAAGAGCACCGAATAAAATATAATGGATTCAACGGTGTGGGGACATTACTCGTATGAGGTTATAGGGGCTCGCACCCCTCGACGACAGTCGCCGCCCAAAGGCTGGCAATAATCGTCTCTATGACGTTAAAACAACTTACACTGGTGCGTTTGTATGTTCGTACCTGTACGTACGTACAGGTAAGATACATCGTACGAGTCGAGATCAATTACCTGATAACGATCTCGGTAATGTCACGACTCGGTACCAAACGCACTGCGTCGTTTCTTATCATCTCAACGGAGACAAGAAACGACGTAACGTATGACATAATTACGTATACATACGTATGCATGTGTGTCTGTGTGTGTGTACCAAATCCGGTATATAAACTCTCAGAACCGGCTCAAAAATCGCCAGTGTTTGCCGAGGATTTGGCTCTCCCATACTTAATCGTATGAAGTGGCAGAACACGCAAATACTGTTGAAGACCTTCTAGTGTGAATATCTCTCACGACAAGGTATTCCACAAACGGCATGGAGTGATAATAAATTAATGAAGAAAATCTTCCCGTAAAAGTATAGTTCAGGAATGAGAAAAAAAGGACTTCCCGCTCCCTTTTTTCACTCGGTCAATTTTTCTCCCATTTACCTACTTATAGTTTTCAGCATTCATTTTAACCGAGTTGTCTTCATATGTCATGTTTTTTAGAATTTTCAAAAACCGATTCATCCGTTTCTGGCGATTCCATTATGAAAATTATCAATTTTTAAGAAAGAATGGCTGTATCTGTAATTACCATCTTAAAATTCTCCGAATGACAGACATGAAGGTAACCTTTGAGAATAATAAGCAAAAGTTTGGGGTAATTTTAATTAAAATTCAGTGAGTAAAAGTGGGGATTGGAGAGGTATTTTTACGAAAATGACAGGAAATTTTTCATAATTTTTATCATATTAGTTCAGTCAAATGGCAGAAAATTGTGCTCACGTCAATTTTACTACAATTTCCACACGCACAAGAAAGATGAACAATTAAAATTCTTTCCTGTTTTAATCCCCTTCTGACTTTCACGTAATCTGTTGATCAAATTTTAAAACTTTTTCTCTTCATTCTCTCTGTACCTATTCATTCGTAACGTAAATGTGTTAAATTAGAAAATTTACAAATTGTCCTTAACCGTCACTGCCTTTTGGTAATTTTGTTTGCAAGTTGGGGTTTTACAACGAAGAGAAGAGAAGTTCAGTGTACTTATGCACATTTACACGTATCATAGCAGAAACATTAACGCATGCAAACAGAGAGCAAAAAAATACACTATTAATGAAACAAAATATAATACAGTAATTACAAAACCAGCAAATAGCATTCTTAAATAACCAGAGACATATAACTAAAGAGATGCCCAATGCCCGAACAGAAACACGTCAAAGATAGAATGTTATAAAACATTTCTAACTCCAGTATTTATTATTACCCATGTGTCATAGCTTGATAGTGTGTTTGTGTATTGGTATAAAGACGTCTGATTTCACTACAAAATATGTAATACTTTGGATGCACAGAACGTATAACTCAAATTGCTTCTTTTCTATCCTACACATATTTTTAAACCACAGCGCATATGGAGTGTTTGACATCTCGTTAGCTGTATGTCTCTGTTACCAACATATAGACCATTCCCAACTGCCAAAACCCTCTACACCACTATAGGAGATTGTTGAGTCAACTAGTGTAGTTGACTAAAGATGGAGACAGTGGGAATAGTATAGAAGTTTTCTCTCTCATAGAAAACTATATCATTGTTACAATTCAACATGGCTGTTAGATATAAAAAGTTTTTGGATTCAACCTAATCCATTGAAAAAAAAAGTTCAAACTACGACTGAAGTCTAGAATAAACTATAAATTTTCTTAAAAACCTATTTTTTCCTCAAAATTTAGTTTATTTTTGTAGAAAAAGTAAATATTACAGTGCGACTGCATACAATCACTCACCTACTCACATAGACCAATTTCTTTCTTCTTTCTTCTCCCCTTCAAATCAAAATTTGCAACAAAATTTGTGCTACCAGCCTTCACTTTGTAATTTTTATTCCCATAATTAAATTGAAAATAAATTTTTTAATTCTAATAGAAATTAGAACTTACTTCTAAACCCAACCCTGAAAGAAATCTGGTCATCGGCAACAGGGGCTCATTATGTACTCTGCTCAAGACTATTAGTGTATTTTTCAAAGGAAAATACAACTACTGCATTCAGTGGAATGGCGGGACCTGGGGAATGGACCTGGGGAAAGGACCTGTGGAAAGGACCTGTGGAAAAGCGCCGATCATGAGTTGTAGATCACAAATATCTAGGTCACTCAAATTCTGTACACAATATTTCCACTTTTTTGGAGTCTGTGGAGAATCTGCTGTTTGACTTATGGCAATGATAATTGGGGTAGTGTTAGAAGCTTTCATGGGCTACACATTCGTGTTAAAATTTTTGAAATTCATCAGCTAGTTTCGAAGGAAGAGGTTCTAAAAGTGCTGCAAACCCACCATGTTGTCTTCACGATAACTCCCGTAAATTAAAAGATTTTGGCTTTAAATTTTTGTGGCAGTTGCAGTTGGAGACTATTAGGGGCTGATTTGGTATTGAATTTGGGTGAAATCGGTCAACTGGTTTTTGAATGACAGCCATTAACAAATTTGACACTTTTGGAAACACACACTTACGGCGGTTGACGCGCGGCGGAGATACTGCAGACGGCACACTGTTAGTTTAGGCTAGAAACTGGACTGTCACCATACCTCTACGGTTTTCTACCACATAATTTTTCTAGTTTTGAATAATGACTGTCATTTTTCTTCATACCCTTGAATATAATTATTTTAAATGGGCAACTTTATTGCAGATGTTCGGGAAAATTCACCACCCATTGTGTGGCACGAAGAAAATAATAACGTAAGTACTCTACAGAACTCTTCACGCTGGTATCTATAAAAAATTATAACGCGATTAATGAAATAACGATCGACAAAACGTAAACCAACACACCATTTAGGGGCCCGAAATAACGTTACTCGAAGATGCAGTGCGTCAGCTGCCAACTAATTCCACCATCAAAATGATTGTATTCAAAGAGAGACGCCAGTCCAAATTTGCAGGCGACATCATTGTCGTGCAAACCGAAACCATAAACCCAGAGAAAACACACCATCGTAACGTTTTGCAAATTAAATTTGAAAAAAAGTATCTTTTCTACGTCCACGAGAGATGGGAATGCGTCTACTGGGATTATAAAGGTAAACTATGCGTAGCTATAGATACGACGAAAAAACGAATATGCAAATTTTTACGCGCTCACAGAAGTTACATATTTATCCTCACCTCGTTCAATATTACGAACAGCTTCTGTGTGGAAGGATACCGGAATAACGACGATATTACAACCGGATTTTGTAGTCTGTTTGTCAACTCACCTTTCCGCCTTTTCCATTCTGTTGGATCCGTACGACCTTCTCCACGAGCAGGAGTCCAAGACAGACCCACAGCACGAGTATTTGCTGACCAACATCAGCAAAATTGGTTCGATGACTACCATCATTTTCTTGGTGCTCATCTTACAGATAAATTATCAAAGGTAAGCTGCTGATTCGCGAATTTGTTAAACTGACTCGACAGATACAAAGACGCGCAATGCGTACATTTCTGGAGACAGAATTTTTTTAATGTGGAATACATTTTTATTTTCACTACGGTATAAAAACGAAAGTGTGCAGGTGACTGAATTTCACGGTGCAAGCCTAGGTGCGATTCTAGGCTTGAATTTCGGTGCGAAGGAAAGAAGAGAGAATGTGTCTGTGTGTGTAGGGATGTGGGCGTGGGTATGGCCCAAGAGAATCTTTTATTTTCACAGTTTATTATGTAATACTCTAATAAAGGTATAATTGGACACGTTTTCTGAGGCGCTGAATTCAAACTTGATGTTAATTTTATCGTTAAATCCATTCTTAGACCCTCATTGGGTCCAAAAAAAAGAATTTTTCATTTTCAGATTTTATTGTGTAATGTATCCTTGAACATGTTTTTTGACGTGTTGAATTTGAATTGGATGTTAATTTTATCTTTAAAAACCCATTCTCAAACCCTCATTGAGCCTGAAGTGGGGAGAATTATTTTATTTTCAAATTTTATTCAATAATATATCATTAGACTTTTAAGGCGCTAAATTCAAATTTTATCATTAGATACATTCTTCAACCCTCATTAGGCCCAAAAAGAGGAGAATGTTTTATTTTAAGATTTTATTACAGACTGCGTCAGAAAGAGGTATTGTGTTTGACCCATTTCTTGGCATTCTAATGAAATTTTGTGCTACTCTATAGCATTCAATATTCAGTAAAAATACGAATGATAGTTCAAAAAATTGGTATTTTTATGGTGAGCAACCCTTGGCCAAAGAAATGCGAAAAATTCCATACAGATGACCCAAAAATTAAATTCAAAATTTGGGAATTTTTTTCATCAAAAAAGTAAGATGACCAATTACAAGTCCCAATTTCAAATAAAATGGAATAACGAATCCTGACTGGAACACTCAAAAGTGTCTACAATACAGTACTTCTTGTGGTTATATAAATATTTCAGATAACACCATTCTCTCAGTATTGCATTAGCCTTCCTTAGGCCTAGGTCACACGAGTGTTCATTGACTGACATCAGAATTGCCATCCGTTATCAAATATTAAAAATTATTTGATAACTGCCACACAGCACCGGATTTCAAAATTGCCGCTGCGGCAAAATTCCAACGTCTTTTTTGACATTGGAGTTTCTCAGAACATTGCGTTTTATCACCGTTATCAAATACATAAAATACCATGGCTCCAGTCACATGAATGGCAAAAAAACATTATTTTTCTGGAGAAGTTCATTCTGGTCTGTTTCTATTGGTTTTTCCCTCCTCCATATTGTCAACAAAAATGAAAAAAAATGACAAACCGCAGTAAAAATTGCCGTTCATGTAACAGATACTGAGCAACAGCAAATTTAACGCACCAATGTTAACATCCGTTCAAATGACGTTTGTGTGAACCTAGCCTCAGTCATGCACATACATATAAACATTCAACCAGCTAAATTTTGAGTTTTGACATTTTTCTGTTTGATACATATAACCAAGTATGTTTTTTGAGGTGCTGAGTCCATATTTGGTGTTCATTTCTCCATTTAACTGATTCTTCAATCCCCAGTGGGCCCTAAAAGGGGGTCAACTCTGAGTTTCCATATTTTATTGTGTGGTACATATGTTTTTTGAGAGGTGCTGAGTCCTAATTTGTGTTCATTTCTCCATTTGACCCATTCTTTAGCCCTAATGGGTCCCAAAATGGGGTTAATTTTGAGTTTTCATATTTTAATTTATGATTCATCACCAAATATTTTTTGAGTTACTGAGTCCCAATTTGGCGTTCATTATTCCATTTGACCCATCAACCCCTAGGGGACCCAAAAGGGTGTCAATTTTCAGTTTCCACATTTTCTTGTGTGATACATCACCAAATATGTTTTTTGAGGTGCTGAGTCCAAATTTTGCATTCATTATTCTATTTGACTCATTCTTCATACCCCAATGAGCTCCTAAAGGGGGTTAATGTTGAGTTTTCATATTTTAATGTATGATATATCACCAAATATGTTTTTTGAAGTGCTGAGTTTGAATTTGGCGTACATTTTTGAATTTAACCTATATTTCAACTGCCAGTGGCCCCTAAAAAGGGCTTAATTTTGAGTTTCCTCATTTTATTGTATGATACATCATAACATACCTTTTTTGATATATACCTTTTTGTTAAACCATTATTAATATTACTGTTAATATAGTCCAATATAGTAGAACTAAAGGTATTTAAAATTGATTTTAAAATTTGAATTTATTTTCCTTTCATCTGATTAGAATTTGGTTGCTGTCCAATAAATAAATTTGAATTGCTGTGATTAAGAAAAAAACAACTGGCTGAAAATCAAATTCAGTTTTGTCCAAATATTACAATATCAACAATATCAGTCACTTCTGGAGTAAATTCTTCCTATTGTGAAAAATGCTAGAAACTTTCATTTTGCACTTCATAGAAAATTATACAAATAATTGAATTTTTGAAAAAAAAAATGAAACCAACTGCAGGAAGGGGCATAAAACATAATAGAACTAAAATGTTGAAAACAAGTTTTCCAGGTTTTATAATAGTAATTTTTTTACAAAGTGGAATTACTACTGACACAGTCACTGACAGAAATACCTTATGATATTAATATTAAAATCAATACTATTTGTTTCTCACTTATTAAATTGTGCAATAAATGACACTTAAATGATAATGTTAATTCATAAGTACCTATCATTAAGCCTAATATGAAACTGATTGAAATCAAATGGAAAGAGGAGAGTTCTCAATAGCACATCTAAGGAATTTGAACATTCTTAACAAATAAAAACCTCTAATGTTTTGAGTAGATGTAGTAATGCTATGTATTTCAAGGTTATCAAATCCATGTTAAATTTACCAAAAATTGCATCAGGGACATATTTTATGTGAATGGATCTACATTGCTTCATTCAAAAATCTTGCATTATATATTTATAACATGTGACTTGGAAAGAATTTCTGCCAGCTATTGCATTATTCAATTCCACTTGTTTTCAACATTTTAGTTTTATTATGTTTTATGTCCCGGTTTCATTTTTTTTAAATTTAATTATTATAGAATATATCAGTGAAGACTTAGCTCAGGATTAAGGTTAAAGGTCCAAGGCATCTGTCAATCAAATCTGACACCTTAAGCAGCCAATATCTGTTTGTATGTATAATTATATATAGGTAAAAGCCAATTTCTTGCTACTACAGTTGCAATTTTTGTCCAGTAGTCATGAAATTTTAAACAAACAATAGTACTAGCCAACAACCTGACCTACTGATTTTGTTGAGGATTGGCTGTATAGTACATCTGGTATTGCTGTGTTTGTTTTTGTTTTAGATTAAAAATTTTTAATTTTCAACTATAGCTATGAAATTCAAAATTATTATTTATTATAATTTATAATAAATTGCTGTTAATTTTCGTGACTGTGGGATACCTACCTCTGGTAACGCTATTTTGATTTTTATTTTGACTATAAAATTCCTAATTTTAGAACATAGGAATGTAATTCAGAACAAATTATTATGAACTATACTACTATGTTACCGATTTTGGTGCGGATCAGCTAGACAATATTTAAAGTGCCGTTATTTTAATTATTATTTTGGCTATAAAATGCTTGATTGTGAACCAATAACTACGAAATCTGCAAAAAAAAATCAACTATAATTAATTGCAATATAATAGCAATTCTGGTGCGAATGTGTAGGAAGTTATTTCCAACAGTTAATTTTTATTTAGATTTGGAAGGAGCTATGATTATTTTTAATTTTGTAATTTTACATTACGAGTAACAAAATTTAATAATAACTTTTAGTGACTAATTTTATAATTTTCAGTAATCTACTTTTTCTAACGGAGCTGTTGTTGCATTTGTTTTAATTATTCTTACTATACAGACGATCTGAAAGCGAAACAACTAAAATACTAATAAACAGCTGCGTCGCATTAATATTCACGCACGTTTCGTACCAAATGCATGCGTGGCTAGAAAGTTACTGCAACTGCTTGGTTATAAATTTTTTAACCCATTACTTTGTGCTGGCATTTTTATTGTGGACGGCGGCCGATGGAATTAATATGTGGCGAATATTGTTTACGGATGTATTCAACACCAGAGGATACGTGTTCTATCATTGGTACAAAATTATATCATGGGGTAAATATGAAGTTATATGTTACCTACTTCATAAAAGCTACCTAATGTTACCCCTCCCCATTCTCAACAATACTTTCACGTTTGATTAGGTAATGTACAAATTAGCCATAGGTGCCATATTCGTAAGAACTGTTTTCGGCGAATACTAATAATTTTAAAGGTGCAGTAAACGTATGAATAGCTCCGTTTACACCATTTCCACCGTCTTTTCTAATCTTCCTTTTCCATCTCGTTGGTTTTTTTGCTTCGAAAATGCCGACATTAGATTGATACCAAACACCAATGGATTTATCATCGAGGTTCTAATTAACAAACCACAAGCACCAACATTAAAAATTGCTCCTTAAAACGAACACTTTCACAAGGTTTAATAAATTAATCAAGTAAAATACTATTGAACATCAAATTTGCAAAAATTATCACCATGATTCAGAAATATCATCAGTGAACTCATATCAATATAATATTGTACCAACGAACAAATTCATTAAAAGGCACTCAACAGGAGTGGCATCGATGTGAAAGGAAACAGCTGACAGGTGGCGTGTACCTATGGCACTTGATATTAGTTTTAATTCTGAGAAAAAACTAGTATTACGTTCAGTTCTGAATCTATGCTCAGTTTTAAAATATACTGAGAAGAGAAAATATTTTGACACCAATTTGTATATAGGTGCACATCCCAACAATTTTGTCTACACTACGCCACTGCTCAATAGTGTCAACTCTTACTCACACCTGGTCGAGACCAGAGTTCGAAACAATCGAACACTGTATTTGTTCCACAGAGTATTAAATATAATAAAGGACAAATGTGAAAAAAAATGGCACCACTTTTGATACAAAGTATCCTCACTTCTAAGGAATGGTATAATTTTCAGTCTCATTTTAATATACAAAACTTGTGTTTAATGTGGTTTCTGAATTATTATTTATATTTAGGTACTCGTTTATTCAATTTAATTATTTGAAAAAAAAGTTCTTATCATGGTTAATGGGCCCACATACGGACAAACAAATTTGAATTGGGTACTGTAAAGATGGAAACAACTACAAAAGTGGTGCTGTTTTTGTAGCAGGGTTTAGATGAGCGTGTGTTCTCTCTTATATTTAGTACTGTAGTTAGCTTAAAAATCATTTTTAATGCAAATAAAACAATCAACAAGCAAACACTCTGAGGTCAGAATTACTAATAGAATGAGCATTTTTAGACCCAGATGTCTGGTTAAGTTAACATTCCATAACAAAAAAAACCTACATACCTACTATAGTTGAGTTTCACTGCACTATAATCACCATAAAATTTTAAATATGAGGTACATAAAACCGCATATCTACAACAATTGGTTTAAAATTTTAAGAGGCAATAAAATCAATATAAATAGGGGATTGTGTGTGAAAAATCAACTGTGTCGTTTACGGTGTTATAATATATAACTATGTGGACAAACAAATAAGATGAACATGATAAGTATACAGCGCAGTCTTCAAATATTTCTTCATAATTCTCTTTAAAGAACATTTGGCTTTTCATTGGACATACCAAATTAAATAGAAGACTCAAATGAATAAAATGAGACCAAGAACAATAATTTTGAGCCCTCAGATTAGGCTGAGAGAATAAAAAATGAATAAAAAATTATTTCAGTTTCATTGTTTTTGAGCTTTTTCATTGGTTGGTTGTATTGTTTGTCCACATAGTTGAACACTTTTTCCAAGGCACCACTGTACTGTGACATCAAAAGTAAAATCCCCCATTCACATTTTGTCTATTCGAATTTTCAAAATCAGTCTTTTCTTATCTAAATAAAGAATCAAGTTATCCAATGGGATTGCAGAGAATACTTTTGGATTGAAATTTTGGAAAGAGATATTCCATCACTTTTTATAGTCCGTTTTATTTTTATCTTCTTCTCTCTTTCATTCTTAGACCAAGGAATTCTTGACGCCTCCCTTTTTTCCACATATTTAAATTACAACAGTGATTTTTTTCTCAAGTGCATTGAAAAAATGTCCCATGAAAATTTTGATGAATGCACTTAAAAAAAACTCAACAACTGAAAATTTATGAAAAATTTTACAGTGCTCAAGTATTATCACAAATTGAATTCTTAACATACCTACTTATTCTAAGTTCATATTTTGCAACAATTGGTGATATTAATTTAATTACTGGAAAAGTAACAGTTTATTCAAGAAACTAAAATACTAAATTTTATGAATTAATTAATTAAAGAAACTGATACTTACTGATCGGACTTCAAAATTTTTGAAGTTCAACTGAACCTCAATCATGACATCATAATATGTAACCCTGCTGAAAAAACTTCCTTTCGTGAGACGCTCATCTCAGGGTATATTATCAGCTATTATCAAAAATAACAACAGATTTTCCTACAAAATGAACGGTGCAAGTATACTATCCGGAGTACACACGCATGCTCAATACTATGAGGAGAAATCTTGATTCGTATGATTACAGCGCTCCTTTTTAAAGCTCATATTATAAACATCACAACTTGTCGAGGATTGCTCAATTAGCTCTCTCATAACAAAATACAATATTTTATCAAATTAAGGTGTTTTTGTAGCTAAGATTCAATAATATTAACACATCCATAAAATTTTCTCAAAGAAATTTATGAATGAGCTAAATTTCTGAGAAGTTGGGAAAGGAAGAGACAGGGCCCCAGGCACCCAAACGATACTACAACAATATTGAATTATAGGTTGAAAAATAACAAACAATTTCTTTAACTAAGTATTTTTAAATTGTCAAACATTGTAGAAAATTTTTATTCAATTTCACAATACTTGTATGGGACCAACATATTCAAACAATCAGACTAAAAAATTGTTCATCAATATATATTTCCAGTCTAGTCTCGCTGTTTTACCTCGTAATCGTATGCCAGTACCTATTAAAGAAATGACACTGTTGAGATCAAACTCACCTAAAATTTTGTGATTACCTCACATAACTCTCAAAAACATAATATAAAATTAGACAATTGCCTAAAAATTTCTTTATTAAAACTCTCTAAAATAATGTTCTGGCTTCATCACTGATGTATGCTAACTACAATTCTGCATTTTAATTTTAAATCGATATGATTTTCACCCACAGGTGCACCCCTAATCACCACGTCCTTCGGACTACTTTTCAACGAATCTCATTCACACAGAAGATGTAAACTACGATTCCACAAAACCTACGATTTGGTATTCTACATCATACCATGCATGTTGATTCTTGGCTGTAATATGCTACTGTTCACTTGGATGTTTGTGAAAATGACCTGCAAGAATAGCCTCGGTCGAATGAAAGATAAAAAAGTAAGCGATCAATTCTTGATTAGTCATGTAAGCAATGCGAGTGTAAATTTTTTTCCTTATTCAATCATCCACCTCGTCATTATACGCTCGTGGACAAAAATATTGGACAGATGATGAAATTTACCGATGCGTCTCACTTTTCATCTGTTGATATAGCCAGCTAGTGGATACAGCTGGCTACAACAAACAAATTTCACAGTTCCTTAGAATTCGTTGTAGCCAATTTCTACAATAATTCAATGTTATGGCTGTTTCATTAGTTTAGGGTCTCACACAGCTACAATGCCTTCAACGTAAAAAAATAAAAAATAAAAAATAAAAAGATAAATTTATAAAACTGGGCGATAAGTCCATCTACTTCTCATTCATTTGAACATTTTTCAGATGGGCTGATTAATATATTATCAGACAACAGAGGTTCGAAAAGAAAATGAAGTTTTTCTTACCATATTTAAGTCTCACAGGCACCGGAAAAAATCCTCAATAAACTGTCACTTGCTAGTAGTAAATAGCATAAGGTTTTTTTTATACCTAATGGCCAATTCCAAAACGCAGTGTGCAGAAATAACTTTATCACACACTAACCCACCATGTGCACATTATCAATGTTTACTAATTATTTCATACTGCACCTACACACTTTTTTCAAATGAACCTGCCCATGCACTAGCTGTACAAAACATGTAGAGTATCTGTTTATGTGTAGAAAAGCAGTTCCCTCTTTTGACTTACTTGAAGTTTACGACACCTGCCTTTAGCCCCAGCAACAAATCTCTTCACACTCCTATTTTCCATACTTACTTAATGTTATGCAATACTATGGGTATACATTTTCAGACTACTAAAAGTACATTCTTACCATACTTATTTCGTTATTTTGTTCGTGTAATTTAATCTTGAATTTTGGTACAACATAGATGATAATTAATAGTATTACATTTACCTTATTTATTCATTTCATCACGCACCACAGCGTTAATTTCCTATGGTGCGTGATTACATGAACAATCCTGTATAAATGTAAATAAGGATAAGGATATCCGAATTCAAAAGCTGCATTAATAAGGAAAATGTCATGTTTTGTGGTTAATTCCGAGAGGCATTGAAAAATTAAATCATGAATAAGCGCCCATGGAACCAAAGCAGCTATGAATCTACTTCCCAACAAAATGTCAATATATTTATATTGAATTTCTCCTAAAAAAAAATAGCGTCATTAGCTCCAAAGCCCATCTTCAATATAACTCCATGACTGTAACACGGCGGCAAAGAGGAAATTCGGGCCCGAGGAAGAAAAAACTTATGGGCTCTTTCAAAAACTGAAAATTGCATCAATGTTAAGGGGCAATATCAAGGATTTATCTAGTGGATGGGTTTTATAATACTGGGTACCGTAAGACTATTTCGCGCGAATATATTCGTTAAATGGTTTTTCAGTACATTTTCATGCAAAATCTATACTTATTTTTCTCTTTTTTTGAGAATGTCAGACCGCTAAAAGTCCCAGGCCCCGGGGAATCCCCCTTCGCCCCTCTTCAGAGGACTGCACCGCAAATATCTGTAACCGCGTAGCACCTGTATACCTACCAATTATTTTCCTTTCCAGATTGACTACGTTCTGGCACTTACTCAAGTATTTGGAATTTGTTGGTGCATGGCCTTTCCATTTCTGTGTTTCCATTCCACTCATTTACTAGGCGAGTACTTATTCGCTGGGGTCGTCTCCACTCAAGGTATACTGATCTTCATCGTTCGTTGCGGAAATGATAAAAACGTGAGGAAGAAATTGCTGAACGGTATCCTCGCACCAGTAAGCTCGTCCTCCATGTCCACCAGGGTCCACGGAATGTCGAAGTCGTCCATTGATCGAGCATGTTCTTCGCCACCGAATGGAATGTCGATCAAGTCGGACACGCGGAATCGGCGTACTTCCATTGAAAACCAATTTTAACACCATCTGAAACGGAATCGAAAAATAATTAATCGCGAATGATAAAAATAATTGAATTTAAAATGCGAATTTTAATATAAAATTCGGATTAAAACTATGTAACATATCACCAACATGAATTTTACTGAATAAATAAGGCCTTCTTGGAATGAATTCGTCGCAACAAAACAATATAGGCCTACCTATTGTAATTTTTAAAACCTATAGGTACCTATAATTAAGAATAAACGACTCTTTATGCAACTTGTGAAAAAGCTTGACTATCTAATCATTAATGCCTCGTTCACTTAGGGAAAACATGCAATTTATGCTTAATTGTTTGTCACATACAATACAACGTATCCGTACTAATTATACCGGAACAACCTATCAGCCTAATCTGAGTATACAAAAAAAATAAAATTAAAATTAAAAAATTTTTTTTTTTTAAATACTTTTTATTGAGGAGCTCTGAAAACCACAGAATAAAACATTTACCTCCCAAACAGATGATGTTAAAAATTATATTTTCAATACTCACAACATTTAATAGCAAAAATATAACTTTCCCTTTACAAACACATGAAAATTTTGCAATTTTTCAAACATAATAAAAAGCATTTGAGACCATGAGAAATTGATGTCATCGCATATAAGGAAAATACATCATGTCGGAAGAAGTATATTTGTCACTATCGTGTACTGCATTTTGGTCTCAAACGCTTTTATATAGTAGAACTAAAAGTATTTAAAATTGATTTTAAAATTTGAATTTATTTTCCTTGCATCTGATTGGAATTTGGTTGCTGTCAAATAAATAAATTTGAATTGCTGTGATTGAGAAAAAAACAACAGGCTGAAAATCAAATTCAGTTTTGTCCAAATATTACAATATCAACAATTATCAGTCACTTTTAGAGTAAATTCTTCTTATTGTGAAGAACTGCTAGACTTTCATTTTGTCCTTTATAAAAAATTATTTAAATAATTAAATTTTTGAAAAAAAATGAAACCAACTGCATGTAGGAACATAAAACATAATAGAACTAAAATGTTGAAAACAAGTTTTCCACGTGTGGAATACCTTGTCGTGAGAGATATTCACACTAGAAGGTCTTCAACAGTATTTTGCGTGTTCTGCCACTTCATACAATCAAGTATGGGAGAGCCAAATCCTCGGTGAACACTGGCGATTTTTGAGCCAGTTCTAAGAGTTTATAAACAGGATTTGGTACACGCACACAGACACACATGCATACGTACATGTACGTAATTATGTCATGCGTTACGTTGTTTCTTGCCTCTGTCGAGGTGATAAGAAACAACGCAGTGCGTTTGGTACTGGGCCGTGACATCACCGAGATCGTTATCAGGTAATTGATCTCGGCCCATGAAATGTATCTTACCTGTACGCACATACAGGTACAAACATACAAACGCACCAGTGTAAATTCATTTAACGTCATAGAGACGATTATTGCCAGCCTTTGGGCGGCGACTGTCGTCGAGGGTTGCGAGACCCTATTACCTCATACGAGTATTGTCCCCACACCACATTTTATAATAGTAATTTTTTGCAAAGTGAAATTACAACTAATGCAATTGTTGGCAGAATTACCTTTTGATATTAATATTAAAATCAATACTGTTTGGTTCTCACTAATTAAATTGTATAATAAATGATATTTAAATAAATGTTGATTTTGTAAGTACTACCTACCATTAACCCTAATATGAAATTGATTGAAATCAAATGGGAAAATGAGAGTTTTCAATCACACATCTCTTTCTTAACAAACAATACTGCCCAATGTTTTCAATAGATGTAATAATGCTATGTATTTGAAGGTTGTCAAATCTATATTATATTTACCAAAAAAAAATGCAACAGGGAGATATTTAACATGAAGGGATCAGCATTGTTTCATTCAAAAATCTTGCATTATATATTTATAACATGTGACTTATAAGACATTTTTTCTAGTGACTGTATTAGTTGTTGTGGCAGCTACCACACTACGTTGGCTATCACTGCTTCTCCCTCGTTCACCATCACCCAGCACTGTGGCCGAGTGAATACGGTGCTGACTTTTGGTGGCAGTGACGAGGGAAGTTTAGGTGTTCAATTGGTACGGGTTCAAATCCACGTGCCACCTGAACACCTAAAGTTGTAATTACACTTTATAAAAAAATTACTATTATAAAACCTGGAAAACTTGTTTTCAGCATTTTAGTTTTATTGTTTTATGTTCCTACATGCAGTTAGTTTCATTTTTCTTCAAAAATTTAATTATTTTGTTTGATACGTACAATGAAATTGAATTAACAAGCACTCATATACAATGAAACAGAATAGTCATAAGAGATAGTTTTATTGTACATAATAGATATATACCAAATTACTTTAATTTTTAATATATTAGATGTTTTACTTTTCAAGTTTCAAAATTTTTATCAACTGTTCTTTTAAGAGATGAAATAAAGTCTATTAATTTTTTGATGGTCATTATAGCAATCGGGTCTCCCTGGCAAATAATATTTGTTTTGGAAACATTGTTGGGTGCAATTATTTTTGATGGGAATTTCATTTCATTCAACACAAAAAATATGTTTATAAAGATATTCCAATTTTGAGGGGATGAGAATAATAAGGCATATCCAGGTTTTGAATATACCATGTAAAATTGTGAAAATATTACACATACCTCCGGTAAGAGACAGCATATTGATTCACTTACCAAGGTGAATTCATTTTTGTTTTCACAAGGTTGAGGTAAAAATACCACCTCCACATATTCTTTTATAGTGAAGCGAGGGTCTGTGTTGATCACAATTTTTTTCATCAGGTAGTTGAAAGATGTATATGATATCTAGTTATGGAGATTTTCTGGTGATAGATCAATTTGATCTACAGCTGCAAGTAATGACTTATTGTGTTACTCGTTATTGTCCAACATTTGAGCATCTTGTTGATATTCTAGCTCTGGATGCAGTGTTGATTGCAGTTTTTTTTTTTGGAGTGATCAGTTTTTTTATGTAGAGCTCTGTATATTTTGTTACTGCTAAAAGGGCTGCAATACAGTCGTGGAATTTGAAACCTCTAAATTCCAATTTCACTTCTTTATGATCATTAAATAATATTTTATTTTGGGTGAATATTTATGATATGTTTCTAGAAATTTGTTTACATCAGGACCAGAGATATTAAATTCCACTTCGGATTTTACAATAAATCTCTAATGAATGACTAACAACCATTTTGAATTAATATGGAAAAATGTTTGATAATGTTCCATATAATTTATGTTATATAGATACAGATTCTTTCATTTTCACATTTCAAGATTATAGTAATCACTCCATATCTCCAAAAATACCCACAATTCTTTGATTTATCTGATTATCCTGATGATCTTCCCTTGAAAAGTAATTTCAATAAAAAGATCCTGGGAGTATTCAATGATGAATTATTAGGGAAAATAATGATTAAGTATGTATCATTAGCTCTCAAAGTGTACATGTTTATTATATCTAGCAAAATCAAAGAAGTTAAAAAAACTAAAGGGGTAATAAAAAATATTGTTTCCCACAGCCTATCATTTGCTTTATATTGTGATATGTTATTTAATAATAATAATATTACAAAACAACAAACTTAATTTCATGTTATTGCTCATAAAATTATCAATGTATAAAAATATATTTTATTGATAAAATAAATAGTTTGGCCTACAGACATAAAGATATAATTTTATGAAAAACTACATTAAAATATAAAATGTAAAAATATAAAAATTATAACCAAGTATTATTATTATTTATCATCAACAATCACATACTTCATCAATGGGGTAATTACAACTTTCTTCATAACCTTAATCATCTGGTTGGTAGAAAGAGATGATGAATGGAAAGTGTGAAATTTTCTTCATCATAAAACCATCTGTCCAGGCAATCCAGATTAGTTAAACTAGCATAAAGATACCCAATTTCATTACACAAATCTTCATCACTGCCAGCTTGTTCATATTCATCTCTATCTATGATAGATAAAGGATGTAGATCGATTGAGTCGAACAATATTGTATCCACTATTTCTTCAATGACTAAGTGTTCCAAATCAAAAAGTAGGCAGTAGAAAACTCGTAAAATTTCTGAATGCACATGTTAAATATAATGCTAGAAAACAAACAAAACAAAACAAACAAATTAAATAATAATAATGAAAATATGAAAAATAGAGAACAATACGTAATAATCTTGTAGGAAAACTGATGTAGCAATGAACTGCCAATAGGAAAAATTTGTTTAAAATATTGCCTGAAGGAAAACTTAATTTGGAAACAAAAAAAGATTTAAAAAAAAAGTGTTTAAAAAAAGAAGACTTGCAGTGATTAATAGAAACACAATTTTTTCTGAATCGTATTAAGATCAAAATAATTGATACATTCATATTTTTTCACTTCGTATAAATAGGACATGTCTAGACCTAAATGCATATGTGAACTTTTTTTTAATTGAGCTAATGATGGGAAAAATACAGATTATTCAGTAAAAATTTCCATCTTATATGTGGAAAAGAACAAATCAACTATCTCACAACATAGTCATTGGGTACCAAATAATATTAGAGCCATCATATGTGGATCAAGTTGTGGAAAAACAAAATTAAAATTTTCACTATCAACACATCCAGATGGTTTGAAATTTAAACATGTATTTATTTTGTCCAAAACATTAAAACAAGAAAAATATGTACTATTAAAAATTTTTTTCAATAAGGTGTTTACAAGCCACCTTTGTACATGACAAATCTGAATTACTATCTCCAGAACAATTCCCTTCTCAGTCTATAGTAATTATAGATGCTGTATTATGTCTGAAAACTGATAAGAAGAAAATAATTTTTTTTTTGTTTTGGAAGATACCCAAATATTGATGTATTTTATTTATATCAAACCTATACACCTAATGAAAAACACTTATTACGAGATAATTCAAATTTCATTATTCTTTTTACCCAAAATTAACAAATTTATGTCAATATATAATGAATAACAGAAGGAAAACAACCAGTAAAGAAAAAAATAAAAACAACTTCCCAGAATAGCAATGAAATTAGACCAAAAGACTTGACTTAACATGGTGGAAAATTTAGTTGCAAAGTCTAATCCACAAACATAAACAAACTTGCTAAAATATGTCCTACCAAATACTACTACTTCAAGAAAAGAATTATTTCCATCAGATATAGTAGAATCAGTAACCACTGGTATTGGTAATAATAATAGTAATAATGACAATTGTGTGTATTGATGAATACACAGCACCACACAAATACCAATGAAGGCTGCTGCATGTTCACTGAGTCTGAGTGTGTGGGCCTGGCCCAGTAAACAAGTTTAGCATATAGACGAAATATATAGCCTTGAGCGCAAAAAGGTAGTTTGTGGATATAATCCACTGGCCCACTAGGTGGTCAACGAGTGTGTAGTACAGACTCGTTTGTCATCAACCGCCTGTTGCCACAACAATAATCATGATGATGATGATTATGACATCGATTATGAAGATGTTGAAGACTGCGACAACAAAAAAAAATTCTCACTCCTTACCACAAAATAATAATTCTCTTTTCATAGAAAAAATGAGATTGGGACTCAAAATATATAGGCTTGCTGGACAAAAAGATATTACTTATGAATTATTGAAATTGAAACTAACAGTTAAAAGAAATGAGGTAGCAAAAACTATTACAATACTGAATCATTCTTATCCATTAACAAAAAATGTGTGGAATTTATTAACAGAAGATAAAACCGATAAAAAGAACATTTAAAACATGTTGGAAAATGAAAAGGAAACATATTTTAGGATTTTATATGAAAATGGTGAATTAGAAAACCTCACTGGTGCTGATAAAAATTTAAATAAATATCAAACTATTATAAGACTATTTTCATAAAAACCAAAAATGTGTGAAGCATTAAAATATAGAAATAACTATTTAAATAGAGTATTGTCAAGAAACTTGTTATTACTAAACCAAATTATTTTTATTGGAATAATGTATCCCAATAAATTTTACGCTTAAGAAAATTAGTAGCATCTAAAGAAGTTTCTAACAAGTTGGAAATAAGAGTGCGGAAAAAGAAAACAAAATTATTTCAATACTAGAAGAATTAAGAGAAGAAAAAATTATAGCTTAAATGGATCATATTGCCTATGAATTACACAGACCAACTCAACGTTTTTTTTTACAGCATCACACTGAACTCAAAAGCATGGGAGATACTTGACAAATAAATTTAATCGATTTTACAAACTTGTCAAAAGAAAATAAGGGATATTCTTACATGTTAGTAGTAATAGATGTGGGGACTTAATTGTATGAGGTTAAGGGGCTAGGACCCCTGATGACAGTTGCCGCTGAAAGGCAGGCTTATATTCGTCTCCATAACGTTAAATATATTTATGTTCAATTATAATTACTAGGACATACATGCAAGTAATGTACGAGTACAAAATTGTGAACAGTCTCAACAATACAATGATGTCACAATTCTGTACAGGAACTGTCTCATCATTTCTTATCAATATAAGAAATGACGCAACTGGGCCATTCACACGAAGATATGTAATTACTACATATGTGTGTTAGTGTTTGTGTAATTAAGTCAATATATAAACCGTCCAAACTGGCTCTAAAATTGCCATAGTTTCCCCAGGTTTTGGCTTACCCATATGTTTTTATATGAATTGGTTGAACAGGTAAAATCTATAGATTACCTTCTGGTGAGAATATCTTTTCACAATAAGGTATTCCATAGTGGTGACTCCAATGTGATTTTTTTGGCCACATCATGAATGTCTAGAAGCACATTGAGCTTTTTCAACAATTGGTGCGGTGCGCTGTCAATAACTCACTTTCTTGGCAAATAAAAATATTTTTTTTGCAAACTAGACACCATTAGTTGTCAAAGTAGAGTTTGCTGAAGTGGGAATTTATACCCCCTTCTTAAAATAAATAAAAAAAGAAGGAACCAGACAGTAGACCTAGAGGAAGAAGGTTGGACTCATCCCCCAACCCCTCCAACTTTGACTAGACAATCTGAAGACTTTTCATACATTGTAAAGGCCTCTCAACACCCAGAACTATTTCCACTGAGAACTGCAGTTAACCAAGACAAACTCGCAGTTAAAATGTTGAGAAGTGGTTGAACATAAGCCAAGGTTCTCACCCAAAGACCTCCAATCTACAAACACAAGAATTGGTATTTTCAAACAGTGAGAAGACTGAAGTATCCGTGGAATACTACAGCCAGAAAAAAGAGACTGAGATGGCTCCTCTAACAACTGGAGCAGAGATCCCTAAAAAACCACAAACATCAATAGAGGGAAGTGTCCAACAACAGTTCACACTTGAAGTCCTAGCCCAAATTCTACAGTTGCTACAGAGTCAACCAGGACAGAACCCCAATTACTACAGACAAAGGATAGAGATTCCAGAGTTTCTGCCTAATGAGGCAGAACTATGGCTAACTCTCCTGGAAGGCAGGTTCAAAACAGACAACATACAGTCAAACCAGCCATACCTCCACATCTGTGGTGGCATGCCACCCTAGATCATTCACCACATTCCAGATGTCATGGAATGCCCTTTGACAGAAGAGGATAATTATGCCTGGTTTATACAAAAGACAAAAGATATATTTGGAAAAACAAAGAATCAAATCATTGATGATGTGATGGGTGGAATGAAGATTGTCAATCTTCTTGGATAAATTTGGAAGAAGGCAGACAACATAGTAGCCCCTTCTGTAATCGGTAACCAATTCTGTAAGTAACTACCCCAAAATGTTGTGCAATGTTTGGCAGCCATTGGATCTACTACGATAAATACTTCTGCAGATCTTGACTTTCTTGTAAAAAGGGCAGACAATGCATTAGAACACACAAGGTCAAAGCCTTCTGTCAGTGCAGTGTCTGTAGAGACTGGAGAGATCATCCAACTTACAGCCCAAATAGCTCATTTGAAAACTGAGGTACAGAAGATAAATAAAAGTCAGAACTCAAATAAACAGAATGGCAACTGGCGCCAAAGATCCAAATCCAGAAGCAACGGTAATAATAATAATAATAATAATAATAATGGCAGACAATCCCAGTCCAAAGACCAAAGAACCAATAATAAAAAAAAAACTCAGATACAAATTCTCAACCAAAGGCAATACCCTCTAAAGATCAAAGTCAAACCAATATTAAATTTCCCAAAACCCTCAAATGTCGCTGAACTCAGGTGTTTCTTAGGGATGGTGAATTTCTATAGACGTTGCATGAAGAATGCTGCTGGCAAACAAAGTAAGCTGTTTGCACTGATAAAAACAAATAAAAATAAAAATAGAACTCCACTTGATTGGAATGAAGACGCTGAACAGGCCTTTGAGAAAATCAAAGAAACACTGGCAAATGCAACATTATTGGCTCACCTAGATGAAAGTCTGCCATTATGGGTAGGTACTGATGCCTAAGGCTTGGCTATTGGTGCTACTCTGTACCAATTGGATAAAGACAACAAAAAACTACTGCTGGCTTTCTTCTCGAGGAAGCTCTCAAAAACAGAAAAGAATTATAGCACATGATTGGGAATTTCTCGGAATTTTTGCTGCGCTGAAAAATTTCAGGCATCAACTAGAGGGTAGATGTTTTACTGTGTATACAGACCATAAACCCTTAATACATGATTTCACGCAAAAAGCAGAACCAGCCTCGCACTAGAGCAAGACAATTAAACTATATTGGTTAAATGACTACAGACATCCAGTATATAAGTGGAGAACTTGACGCTTCAGCTGATGCTCTAAGTAGAATCGAAGCTATCTCAGCCTCTCTCCAATTACCTTATGCTGAAATAGCTAAAGAACAACTTAAGGATGCAGAATTGCAAGAGTTGTTATCAAATGATGGATAATTCTCTCAAATTGCGACAGCAAAAAATTCCTGGTACTGATGTTTTATTAGCATGTGGCGTCAGTAGAGGTATGAGTAGGCCATTTGTATGAAAAAAATATTGTAGATTGGCTTTCAACAGTGTACATAACTTGTCACATACTGGACTAAAATGCAGTATTAATTTAATTTTGGTAAGGTTTGTTTGGTCACGAATGAAGTCAGCCTGAACTGTCAAGAGTCCAGAGTAGGAAGACACACTTGCTCACCCCTTAAATCCTTCAAACAGCATCGTTTAAAACAGTACATATGGACTTGGAAGGCCCACGCCACCATCTCAAGGACACAGATACCTCTTAACAATAATAGATAGGACAACTCGATGGCCAGAAGCAATTCCTCTCCATGAGATCACAGCTCCAAATGTAGCTGCCAGGTTATACAACACCTGGATTGCAAGCTATGGCAAACCTGAAACCAAAGTTACAGACCAAGGTTGCCAATTTGAGAGCTCACTCTTCCAAGAGTTGTCTAAGAAGCTTGGTGTACAACACAATCACACCACAGCTCACCATACTCAAGCCAACTTTAAAATTGAGAGATGGCATAGAACACTCAAAAAGCCTCAATTATGGCTCATGATACCAAGAGATGAGTAGAAATACTTCCTACCATCCTCTTAGGCCTTCGATCTGCCAGATAAACCGATACAGGTCACTCTGCAGGACAATTAGCATTTGGAAAAGACCTACGCCTACCAGGGGACTTCTTCACAGAATTGAAAGAAGTTAACCCTGAAATCATGGTACAAAATATAAGAAATGATGCCAATAATTTCCTAAAACAGGCAGCTTGTCATGGCCAGCCCAAGATTTACGTTTCAAAACATTTGGCCAATACATTACATGTATTTGTTAGAGATGAGAAAATAAGGTCTGCACTGGAAAAACCATACACTGGTCCTTACAAAGTAGTATCATGTGACAATAAAAACTTTGTGATACACATAGCAGGCGAACCAAGAACAATTTCAATCGACAGATTGAAGCCTGTTTGATAAACGATGATAAAAGAATAGCAAAATTGGAAAGAAAACACATAGAAGACATACAGACAGATTCACAAACAAAAATAAAAGAATAAGTCGAAAATAGTGAAATAAATAACTCACAAACACAAAAAATAAAAAAATTTGTAAAATTTTTGGACAATCTTACAAGAAAAACATATGATCCAGAGGCCCCATTATGCCCCAGAAAAATAGGTAGGCCATTAGGCAGTAGAAAAAGCAAAAATCAGTATCCTAATCGCAGATCTGAGCGATTAACAAGGAGGAATTAAAATATACTCACGAAAAAGTAATATCTTATGTAAGATTAAAACCCATTAAAAAATAAGCGACAAAAATCGGAATTCTGCGAGACAAAAGAAACTACGGAGATAAGCAAACACTGGAATGCCAACAAAAAGAAAAAGACACAAATAAACAAACTCACGTGTGATATGGAACACAAACATCATAACGTGTTTCTATTGTCACAACAAAGATGATCAGTGTTTTGACATCACAGATGGAGATTCCTTTGTGATCTAAAATTCAAAAAAATCTTCTGTTTGTTTCACACATAACTACAGCCAAGAATTGTAAGCACTATACCCTCCATAAATGGACAAACTCAGATGAAGTGACATTTCAACACTGTGATCGATCATTGATCTTGCAATGAAAATCACCTGCTATTCTACTGTCATACAAATCAGATGTGCTAAAATACTAACTTCTTTTATCTTAAAATTTTGTTTTCCTCTTCCAAATCTTCACTAATTTAAAAAATGTGGCAACCAGGACAAAACCTCCCCGATGCAACTAATTTAAAGAACATATGAGGAGATGCTGAAAAGAATTCAAATGCTCGCCAGCTTCTTGAACAGAAAAATTAATTAGAATGCATAGAAGAACTGCTCATGGACACGACACCTCCCATCCAGAAAATATTAAAACAAATGTTGTCTCCTCTTCCGCCCTTGATTTCTCCTCCTTGGTTGATGGAAAGGAAGGCCCCAACTCTGGAAACCCCAAAGCCAGAGTCACCCTTGCCACCAACTAAGGAACCCATGAAATTCTTGTTTACAGAGGAGAGAGCTGAATGCTTCTGAGCCTCCACAAACTTAGCATAGGGAACTTCAAACTCCCCCATGCTAAGAAAACAGGAGTTTAGGAAGCCTCAACCCCTGCACTCTCATTTCCATCCTAACCACCCCAATATAAGGAATAAGCCAGTTGCTCCCAATACCAAGCCCGAGCAGATGCTAGAAAATAATTCCACAAATTTGTCAGGGCTGCGGTAGGAAGCACCCTGGCAAAGTGGGGGCAACCAAAAACAGCACCAGAACTCATCCCCCAGTCCTGCGTGTATTTTATCATTTTTGAGGTGCAAAAACTGGGGGGAGTAGCTGTTGGGATTCAGTTGTACAAGGTTTAGGAGCTTAGACCCCTCAATGACAGTCACAGTCACAAGGCAGGCTTATATTTGTTTCTACGACATTAAACAAATTGCACTATTTACGTTTGATCATAATTACTTGCACATACAAGTAAGTAATGTACGAGCACGAAATTGTGACAGTCTCAACAATACGATGATGTCACAATTCTGTACAAGAACCAGCCCATCATTTATTATCAATATAAGAAATGACGCAACTAGACTGTTAACACAAATTACTACGAATGTGTGTTGGTGTTTGTGTAATTAAGCCAGTATATAAACTATCAAAACCAGCTCTAAAATCGCCAGTGTTCACCCAGATTTTGGCTTACTCTTATGTTTATATATGAAGTGGTAGAACATGGAAAATCTGTAGATTATCTTCTGGTGAGAATATCTTTTCACAACAAGGTATTCTACAACATATATTTTTTCAAAATTTTTATGGACTCGACTGTTAAAACAAAAGTTATTTATGCACATTTGAGATGCCTTAGCTGATGTTATCAAAGCATCTTCATATGATTCACCACAAAATGAATATACATGAGGATGAAGGAAAAGAATTTGTGAATTCTTTATGCAAATCTTTGTATAAACAACAAAAACAATTTTTTTTCACACTTTTTCCTTTTCAAAAGCAAACATTGTAGAATGAGTAATTTGTACATTGAAAGAAAAACTTTTTCAACAATTTACAATACAACACTCGAAAAATTAAATATCAATTTTGCAAAATGTTACATCCTTATATAATAATAGACTACATCAAACAATTAATATGAAGCTTAAAGATTTTAAAAATAAGAAAAACAAAATAAAAATATCAGAATACACTACGAGTCACAGAAAATTCAGTAAAATAATAAAACCACTTTTCAAAATTGGAGATGTTCGAATATTAAAATACAAAAGTATATTTCCTAAAGAGTATACTGCAAATTAGATAACTGAAATTTTTCAAATAAAACATGTAATAACAGATATTCCATTCACATATATCTTAGAAGATCAAGATGATGTTGAAATAGCTGGCACATTTTATGAAAAAGAATTATTAAAAACACAATTTCCCGATACTTATTTATTCAAAAAAATAATTTGTAAAAACACCTGTAAAGGTACTGCCGTTGTAAAATTTTTAGGATTTGATCAAGAAGAAGAAATACCATTGAAAGTTTTATCAAGAATTTTAATACAAATATAATTCTTTTTAAGAAAATATTTTAGTTTTCAGAAACTATACTGCACTAATAAAACTTTAATTATGAATTGTATTAATCGATTAAATTATGATTCAGTATCAGATATTACTGATTTTCTGAATACTTTGAAAAATAGTTCAGTGACTTTTGATCATACGAAACTCCGAAAGATATGCCTTCAAATGGAAAGTATTTTTATATGCTTTTATCCTACTCACACAATTTGTTGAAGTACACTGAATGACCAACTTCAGCACTGCTTTCACAGTGACACACACACATATACACTTATATACATTTTTATCAGTTGTTTTTTCAATTTTTTTTTTATTTCTGTTTTAGAAAAAAAAGTGAGAAATTTTATTATCTCTTTCCCCATTATTTTCTTCTTCAAATTATAAAAGTGTATTATTTAAAAACTCGTTTTTAACCTTACTTATTAAATGAGCAGACAAAAGTATTGTTCAAAATTTATTCGATATAGCTTCAGGAAAAAAAAAATTTGGATTCAGGGGTGGACATTCTACCAACTTATTTGGAAAAAGATGGAAAAGGAATCTTAAGTTATCTTGCAAATGATTTTCTTTTGGAATTTGTTAAACTTACTCTGTCATTGGAGACGTACTGGTCTGCTATTGATGATGTAAAAAATGAACATGATTATTCCGTAGCCAAATATGACTTTTTCAAAAGTGTAATGGCTCAAATTAAACAATTACATAATATATAAGAAGAATTGAACAAGAATATCTTTTTCTTTACCAAATTGAGAGACCTCTTCACAAAAACAAATGAAGCAATCTCTGGTGTTTCAACAAAACAAGCAACATTATTACATAAACCGATGACCCCTGTTCCTTCTACAAAAGATGCTGCATTGTAGTCGACTACTTTATAATTTAATGAAAACAATTTAGCATATATTCAAAATGCCTTTTGTACTGTGTCAGCACATACGTTTCCTCTTTGAAGTGAAGTTATTGTGGAACTCTGTTTATCTACTGTGTAAAGTTTTGAACCTACTGCAAAATTTAGTTGTGAAAATAATTGTATTTTATTTACAAACTTATTAAAGTCTTATTGTCTCTTAATATTTTTTTTTATATCAGACTCTTTCTTGCATGCTCCAGATTATCCTTCACACACTGTGGATACTCCCAATTTCTCATTTAATATTCCTAAATAAGAAATAAATATAACTGACGTGTACGATTCATCTCAAAAATTTGTTTACGATTGAATTACATTCGCTGATCTGTGCGTGTTAAAAGATACATTATCCTTGAAATTTAATGTACTTGAAAAATAAAGCGTGAACTCTCACGTACTTTATTCACATTTTGTGAATTCTTATGTAAATAAAACTAACTCCCCAAAAATAACAGTAGCTGATCTCCTATTATACTCACCAACAAATCTTCTACCAGAACATAAATACATCCATATAGATTCAACTCATTTTGATCCAATTGTGTATTAACTGTTGACACTGAAATTAGATGTTTTTGTAATAGCGATATATTTCAAGATGCAATTCAGAAAAAGTTTGAAATATTTGAAGTTTTCACATAATGCTAATCAAAATATGTTGATTAACATTGTAGCCAACAGTCAAGCAATGAGTGAATAGAGAGGCGGGTTAATAACACTGTCAGTCTTCAAGTTACACATACAGCTGTAAACAGATGTTAGTTCATATAATTCTGTACCATAATTCGGAAGTCGTAATAAGAAGAACAATACTCCTATTTTGTTGTTCTTCCCTAAATGACACAGAAAAGGTGAATCATGCACGAGTTTAAACGTATATAATAATTATCATTTCCCCACTAAATGCAAACATGTTGAATCTGAATTTCTTGATAGAAAGTAACTTTAACTTCAAAACCCTTCCTGGGTGTTACCCCGTGGCTAGGTCTAACTTTAAATTGTAATACCTACCATTTATATTTTATTTTTCAGAAAAAAATCTTATTGGTACAGATTCAAGTATGCGGAATTGGCTGGTGCCTGGCCTTCCCATTACTGTGCTTCGAATCGACTCATATACTGGGCGAGTCCTTATTCATTGGAGTCATTTTCACACAAGGCATCTTGATTTTCATCGTGCGTTGTGGTAATGGTAAAACGGGAAGAAAGAAATTTGTGGCTGATTTTCTGTCCTCAGTAGGCTCGTCATCCATATTCACAATGTTGGGCTGGACATCAAAATCTTCCTCAGACCATACCTGCTCTTCGTCGAAGAATGAATTAATCTCGAAGTAGAATACGACGACTTAGTGCGTTTCGTTAATAAGTCTGAAACGTAATTGAAAGTATTAATGGTGAATAAAATAATGAAATTTATGAAATAAGCGTTGAATTCTAGAAACGTGAAAAATTTAACGATACGAATATTACAGACCCGCTATGAGATACTATCATCTCAATAAATCAATCAATTTTACATCAGTCGTTACTTCCTAAAGTAACTGATTCTCGTAAAACTTGAAAACAGCTGAAATATACAGGTGTAGTTTTGTTCAAGAGTTTGGGAAGGTAGGTTTGTTTTTCAACAAGATTCTAGATTATTCTCGATTAACCATTTGGGAAATTTTTGCCCCATTAGCCCCCAAGCAACTCCATCTTTACTCAAATAAGGGAGCAACAGATAATTTATTTTATAAATCTACAATAGGTGCTCATGTACTCAAACCAAACCTTAGAAAAAACTACACGACCAAAAACATGATGGATAGAACCGATTCCACTAATAAATGTTTTTATGAGACTGCGCTAGTCGTTAAAATTTAAAGATCAAATACACGTAGGTAGTCAAAACATCGCTTTTCCCACTATGTAGTCGGCCATAAGTTCATTGCGTACGCGTGGCATACCCTTAGGAAAAACAGAAAATTTTACGTACTCTCAACAAGTTCAACGAAACTGCACTATTTTGTTTGTAAATTTTAAGTTTGTAGGCTATTAATATTGTTTTTGTTTGTTCTCTGTAGATAAATCTTCTTTTTTTTTTGTTCCATTGTCTGTTCAGTTTTTTGAGGGCATACTCTCAACATTTTTTATGGGATCATCAGTGCATGTAATCAACACCTATCGTTTTGACCGCACCTAATATCAACAACCACCTAAATCTTTACAAAGACACTGACGAAGAAGTAATGAGGATCAAGATCAAAACACATGAAAAATGATTTAACTGCATAGAAGCTTCAGCGCGAAGCAGTTTCTCTACACAAGCAGCAGCATCCTGAAGTTACACTCACAACGTTTCAAACCAAAGAAATTGTCAAACATTTATTACAAATTAAGACATATTTGTTTCTAAAAATAAATTAACACGCGATAACACCGGAAATGATGAAAAATATTTGTTGATGTTTCCTATAAACAGACGAATAGTTCAAGTAAACTTTGTTATGAAAAAAATGTCTTGTGCGGTATCATTTCTGTACCTATTTAGAGTAAACAACTAAACATTGGTCGCAAAATAAGGAACAATGAAATAACACGACCAAATGAGACTACTGAAAATGAATAATGTTCCACCCAAGAATTCAGTCGGTTTTTGCTGTTTCAATTCAGAGGTACATATAATGTTGAAATAAAGGAAGGTGAAAAAAAAAATATTCATCTATTTAAAAACCTTAAAAAAGGAAAGGAATTATATGTAGCCTTAACAAGACTTCCAAGAGTAGATCTTACAGAGAAAATTAATTTCAATAAAATTTTATTAATTTTCAAATCTACGTTCCACCGAGATTAGGTAATAAACCTGAAAAAAAAAAGAAAAAAACTAGCGGAGCCTCGCTAGAAAAAGCAGGTTTACGAGAGAAAGAAGAATTACAAATTTTAATGGTCACATTAATTGTCTGTAAGTTTATATGCGCAAATAGTATGTTATGATTGTATGAAATGTGTTAGCTGCTGACAAAATATTAGACAATGTGAAATATAAAAGTATTTTTTCTTGAAAAAATGAAAAGTAAAATAAGATGATGAAGTATGTACATCATCATAAAATTTAAAATAAAACCAATAAAATATAATAAATTTATGAAATAATCAAAGAAAAGAAATCATGAACATGTGGTCAATTTTTGTAAAAAGAAAAATTGATGCAAATTAGAAAAAAAGAAAAAAACGCTTTACTGGAAATACCGTCCGGACGATCCGCACCAAAATCGGTAGCATGCTACAATAAATTTTAATGAATATTTTATTTCAAATTTCACATATACGGTTCCAAAATTCCGCATTTTATGACCAATATATAACGGTACCGGAAGTACCGCCCAATCGATCTATATTAAATTTAGCAGTATGCTACAGTAAAATATAATATATATTTGTTTCAAATTTTGTACATATTGTTCCAAAATCGCGCGTTTTGTGACCAATATGAAAAAAAAAAAATAGCGGTACCCGAAGTACCGTCTGGCCGATCCACGCAAAAACTGGTAACGCATTACAATAAATTATGATGAAAAATTGTTCCGAATTTTGAGTCTATTGATGCAAAATTAAGCATTTTGTAGCAAAAATAAAAACAAAAATGGTGGTACCGGAAAAACCATCCTGCCGATCCGTACCAAAATCAATAGGTCTGGTCCTTGGCTCAATAAAAATGTTCGTACCAAATTTCGTGTTTATCGGACAAAAATTGCGACCTGTACAGGGGGAATACAAAACTGACTTTTATATATATATAAATTTGAGTTATTGATGCCAAAATTTTCCTGAAATCATGAAACGAAAAACACACCCACCCAAACTCTGGGGGCTAATACCGCATCTAGCATAATAAGTCGATTTTCTAGGGAAAATACTTAAAAACTCCAGCGTAGCAAGCATCGTTAGAAAAAGGAGGTTTTCGATTGATGGTCACATCAATTGTCTGCAAGTTCATATGCGTAAATGTTATGTTATTATTATATAAAAGTTGTAAACCGCTCCCAAATATTAAACAAGGTGCAATTTAAAAGGATCATTTCTTGAAATTAGAAAATAATTAAAAGGATAAAGTATGGTAAATAATCATATAATTTGAAATAAAATCAAAGAAATACAATAGTTATAAAATAAAAAAATAAGAAAACATGAAAATGTGGATAATTTTTATAAAAAGAAGTTCATGCAAATTATTTTTAAAAAAGAGGGAAAAAAATCTAAACCGGCAGTACCGTCAGGCTGATCCGCGCCAAAGTTGGCAGCATACTAAAATAAATTATAATAAATATTTGTTTTAAATTTCGTATATATTGTTCCAAAATTCCGCATTTTATGACATATAACGAAAACCAACTTCAAGTTCAAATTAAACGGCCCGAAGCGTTAAAAACGATGACACATTTTTATTAGTGGAATACTTGGAGCTGAAGATGTCCAGGGAAAATGCAGGGTTCTTAAATACGCTTGACTGAGGTCGATTCCCCAAAAGGTCATATCAAATGTAATATGATAAATAAATCCTTGAAAACTAGATTCGAAGATCGAATTAAAAAATTCAGCGACGAAAGTCGGTATAACAGCAGTAGAGTTATACCAATCTCCCATAACTGAGAAAATAAGAATGAAGGGAGTGCAATACATATAAAAGTACCTATCAGTTTCGAGAAATACCTACTTTACTCTTTTTATTAAATAGACAACGGAAACCTCATTAAAGAAAGAGGTAACTAAGAATAGAAAGAATTTTATCAATAAATTTGTGTCAACTGCATACCACAACAGCGATGGCACGTTCATTCCCTGAGAAAAACTGACCAACGGTGATACTACAAAATTATCTCGCAACAGCATTATCGTACCGTATCGATCGATCAATTCTACAGCTATAATAGACACAATAATATGCGTTTCAATTGGGAATCATTACAATAACTTAAACATGAAAAAATTGATTGAGTGTTTCAGTAATTTTTCACTACAGGATTTCGTAAAACTCTTCACAAGAAACAAAATCTTTTAAAATAATGTCTCTATTACGACTGTCCTTGACTACATTTAGTTCCGGCGGAAGAATTCGGAAGGCTTTATAATTTACATCGTACAAGTAGAATAATGCACCCAGTATAAAGCAACGAAAAATATGTTTACTATCGCTCAATAATACAAGTTTAATAACTCCACCGCAAATTTACTGAAGTAAAATAACAATTCCAGTACCTATTCGTAAGTAATATGATTTTGACATTGCACAAAATTTAACGGTTGATAAGTAACGGAGGCCTCAAGTGATGGAATCTTCGTTAAAAAATCCAAAATTTAATCACGAGCAACATTCGACCAAAAAACACTATTTAACTTTCACGAAACATTCTTGTACATAAACTCGCTATGAAATTGTCTACTTAAATTGATGTTATTAAAAGTTAGTTAACTAAAACAAGAAAACATGAATAAGAACTCTCAACATACGGATTTCGAAAGTGAAAAGTTCGGAAGATAGAAAGCATTTTATAAAAAATTAGTCCTTTCAAGGGAAACGAAGGAACATGAAAGTACTTCGAAAATGTAACAGAACTCGTTATAAAATGACAAATTTGTCGAAAAGTTTAAATAATTTTTATCCATTTAACTTACAGCGACAACTACCTTTTCAATATCAATAAGCAACTGAAACTTTCCTATTTCTCGATACAAATATTAAACAATACGTATCTAATCCAATCAGAAGAAATTTGTTTTAAAATTATGACAAACAGTACATAACCACAAAAAACTTTTAATTTGGACTGAAAATTAGAAAACTGAAAGCTGGCAGCAATATTGTTTTCATAAAAGCAATATGATATTGCAAATTACCTGATCAGATTCATCTTTAAAATGGAAAAATTAATTTAAATTTCAACGTAACAAGGTAGCAATTTGCTTTGAAATTTCATAAGTGACGTACTTTCAACATTGACGCAAAACTGTATGAATGATGAACGATAAAGAACGTTGGACACCTCACAATCTCTTCTACACGGATAAACTTCAAATTCTATTTTACAATTATCGAGAACTTTACCGAGAAAACTAAATCTATAATATTAACTTTTCCGTTCTTAGGATAACGAATCATTTCATTTGGTCCTCAAGTTTCAACGCTATCGCTCTCGTCTGAACTAGGCTTTCATCGAACATGAAATCATCAAATCGTTTAAGTTGCCAGCGAGCGAGTACTACCAGGGCAAGATACCCGCAATATTGAATTCGAAAACTTGTTCGTCTCAAAGATTTTAATAATATACGCCCACAAAATTAAGATCCGCATTTTTGCAGCAAACGGTGGTCCAATTTATTCAACACTTCTACGATAAATTAACTTCTTCAAGCATTGAAATTCATCAACCCACAAACAATGTTTAGCTGACAAAGCACTGAAACACCCAGGGTACAAAATTAAGATCTCACGTAATAACATAATGACCAATCATCGATTCATTTTTTACCAACGCAGCCAGAATTCCTACTGCTCTTCATCGTAGCACGATGTACGACCAGCTCTCATCGTTGCACCATGCAAGACTATCACTTACATTTCTCAAATATATCGCATGCGGATCTAATCTCATATTAGGACCGAGCTATGAATTGTTCTGAAAACGTTTCACAAAAGATAAATGAAAAATTTGATAACAGAAATCAACTCCTCATACATTTGAACAAACATCATTTATATTTCCAAGGAACTCTCGAGTTTCAGCCGGCCATGGTAGTTTCTTTTAAAACAAAAATGGATAATTATTTTACCATATTATAACGAATCTTTTATTTATTTACAGAATAAATCGATATTTTTCAATGTTGAATGAGTGTCGAAAACATAAGTCAAACTGGTATAAATTTTTACATAAGTACTCAATAATTTTATACATTCATGTACACAAAAAGAAATGGAGCGTAGAAGTACAAAATTTGAAAGAAGGTAAAGAAATAAAAATGAGATTAAAGAACTGGACAACGAAAGGTTAATTAGACACGAGAGTGAATGATACAGCAATGAGGTCCCCATTTAACCCATTCAATATTCCTTGTTTCACACCGAAAATCACTGTCACACAAAAATCAAATACACACCATTACACTATTAAATAGCGAAGGCACAAGAAATGTGCACAGAGTGACGGTAGGTGCGCAGTAGTTTGAGCAACGTTTGTTCTGCAACAACAAACAACATGATCAACCAATTTTATGGCACAGTCGCATAAAATAAACACGCTTACAAACGGTCGACGACACTCACCTGCGTAAGTGACTTTTGTGATTAGGATAGGAATACGCGAATGGAATCTTCGATTTTACAACGGCACACAACGCAGTTCACAAGGTTCACAGAGCAGCTTTCACATGCAATGATATGACGACAAGGCACGAACATAACGTTTCGTTCTTCGACGAAACAAATTTTACACGACATGGGCGTTTCTTTCGTCGACTTATCGTTTGTCTTGGATGATTGAACAGGGGACTCAATGTCTCGCCTAAAATATTGTCACAAATTAAGGTTACGTCGGGAGAAAGCTTCGAGTTAAAATTGAAGATGGATCAATTCCCAATGGAATTCCAAACTTTTATTTGAACTAAATAACTCAAGCATTGCTAATTTGTTATATATAATGGACAACAGAAAATCTGCACTCTTTTTAAATTGAATTTGCCAGAAAATTTCTTATTCTTCATTCGCAATGGATTGCAAGACAATGAAAACTAAGAAGTACCTTTTAGTATCATACAGTTTCATAATTCCAAACGAATAAGTTCAAATGATTGATGAAGAAAAGAGGCAAACAACCTGAAAAATGCTCCCATGAGCAGAGCTGAAATTTGGGCGAAAAAAATCGCCCTACTCTTCTCAACTCTGACTGCTCATAAAATAATAACACTTTTCAAAAACTTGAATAATTAAGGCAAACAATGACTGATATAAATGTAGTGGCTATTTTTCCATAAAATACGTTTCAAAATACTGCTCTAATTTTCACCAAAAAAAAAATTATAATCAAAGCAAAGATGGTTTATCACGTCAGAATTCGAATTACGAATTATGCTGCACATACTTAAGCGATATTCGTATTTTATAACATAAGTTTACACCCAACCAGATATTCGAAACTACGTTTTTTTATGCATACAAAGTCCCTCTCCTCTGGCTGAAAATCTTGTTCCAAACTAATAAGTAACATCCCAGAGTGCACGGTTTTGGAAATTCTTCGGAAAATACTGTTTTTTCTTGAGAACAGAGGGCAGCAAAACTAAATTTTTACGAAGTAGAATCCAAAACCTAGAATATAGATTCAAGCTCTTTTGGGTAGCTTTATACTTATTAGTAGTAAAAGGAAGTCAAAAAAATGAAGGAAATTTCAACTATAAACAATATCACTAATCTAGAAAGAAAAAATACCAACAAAAATTAGATATTAGAATCTTCCAAAAAACGAAGAAATTTCCGTTTCCTTGAACTTTTTCAAAATTGCCAAAAAAACAATAATATAGCAAAGGTAACCAACTCTAGAAATGTTTTGTTCACGACTATAATCCAAAATTCTTGAGTGCGTAGAATATACCACTACCGAATGGATTTGCAAGGGTCAAAGTCTGAACCCGAAGTTTTATTGAGACTAGATATAACCCGCAGCTTCGTCTGCGCTGCCCTCACGATTCGCCATTTTAGTGTATTTTCCATTGCATTTAGTTCAATGGCGAGTCCTGTGGACAACATCGGTCCTGAGGCGTAGATCACGAATATATGGCTCACTCAAATTTTTCTGTACACAATATACATATATATGAATACATACATTTCCACTTTTTGCTCACTTCAACATTTTTTAGGAGCCTGTGGAACCTTCGCTGTTTGAACCATGGTAATGAAACTTGGGGTATTGTTCTAAAGATTTCATAGGTTACACATTCATGTTAAAATTTTTTAAATTCATTTAGTAGTTTCGGAGGGAGAGGTTCTCAAAGCTTTGCAAACGCACCATAATGTCATCAACATAACTCCCGTAAATTAAAAGATTTCGGCTCGATATTTTTATGGTAGTTGGGAGACTAGTACGGACTGGTTTGGTATTGAATTTGAGCGAAAATTGGTTAAGTAGTTTTTGAATCGCAGCCATTACAAAATTTGATACTTGAAAAATAAACACCACGATTGATGCGCAGAAGAGATTTTTTCATTTTCTTTTGTTTCTTTTCATTCGATTTTGATGAAAATGGACAACTTTCCCTTTACAGAAGCTACCTCGAAAAACACAAATAAATACTGAAAATTTCATCTTGATCTGCCAGATGGTTCGAAGTTATGGGCAAAAAAATATACGTCTTACATTGAGTTTTATTACAATAGATAATTTATTATGGTTTTGGTTTACTCATCTATTGCTTGAAAATATAAAAATAAAATCTTCACATCTCTTTAAATGTAAACATTCCAAATACACCACCGATAAGAAAAATTCATAAAAAATGAGTTCCAAAAAAAAGTTTTACTGGCATGAATTCAAAGGTTAAAAATATTAGTTTAATTGTTTGAAATTTCATTCATATAATCATCATATACCGACTTGTTGTCAACCGCGAGCTCTGACTCCCTAAAGCAATTTGAGACTTGTATTATTTATAATCCTCCGAAAAGAAAACCTCTATGAGAAAGACAGAGAGAATTTTTCTTTTTAAATTTTTTTCTCCTTTTGCTCATTTTGTTTTTCATTTCACAAAACAATAAAGAAGTGAGAGATGTACTTAGGATGAAAATCTAAAGATCGCACTCAAGGAAGCTACAAACTTCCATTAATGCATATAACCTTCCTCGGGACAATCCATTTGCTAAGAGTAACAAACTCCTTCACATAAAATAGCTCTCTTCTCTCCCTTACTCACCCTTCCATTTTCTTCCTTATCCCTAATTTCATTTTTAAACCATTTATTTGACTGGGCCATGTATAATATATTAGGTGTAGTGTTCCGTCCCGTTTTTGCAGACGATTCAGTTCGTCTACAAAAACGTGTCGAACAAATTATAGACAACTATTATTCCTAATTCTCGGAATAATAGCTGTCTATATTTCACCTAGCTTCTCACGATCAGACACCACCAGATATGCTGACAATGATGTGTCATCATATTTGGCAGATGTTCTGTATCACGCCACCTTTTTGGTCAGCCATATTTGATTGAAACAAAGGAAACAAAAGTAATGTCATATCTTCATTTCAAAGACATGATCATTCCTAAACCTACAGTCGAGTAGAGACGTTAGGGTCTATACTAGATGTTATGGACATTAGGTTTCACTAGTATTAAGAAATAGTAATAAGTATAATTCTAAAGTGTTTGTAATAATTGAAGTGAAATATTAATAAAAGATAGTATTCAGAAATTATCTTATTTGTTGAGGTAATTTAAAAGTATTGAATTACACTCGCAACATGTAGTTAATTTTCAATTTTATAATTTTTTGAAGCTTCATATATCAGAAAAAAGGTGATATAGAAATATGAAATTTGGTGGACTTATTAATAAATTAAGGGATGTATGTATAAGGGAGTAAACGTCAAAAAATTCTTCTGAGTCTTTGAGGAAGTCAAAATACAGAACTTTTGGCCCTGGGGGAGCTTTAGACATTTTCCCTTCTTATGGCACATCATGAAGAGGATTCTCAACAAGAAGGTAGCCAACAGATATTTGCACATTCTACCATTTTGTATATAAATGTACGGAGGAGCCAAAACCAAGGTTAAGACTGGCAATTTTGTAGCCAATTTTTTGAGCTTATATAGTCAGCTCCATACATGCACACAGACACACATATGTATATATACATATCTATATGTGTCATAGAAAGTGCATTTTTTAAAATTAATAACTTGTAAGAAATAACATACGAGTTCGTGTACCAGTCCATGATATCAAGATCTTTGTTTATCGATTAGTCACAGTCCAAATATTGCCAATTACATGCCTGAATTTACGGGTAATTACAAACAAACAAAAGTGTGTTTAAAGTGCAAGGCACTAATATTTGCCAGCCTTTTGGTGGCAAATGTTGTCAAGGGGACCAAGACTCTTACTTGTTGATGATCATCACAGCTACTCCCCAGTTTTTGTGCCACAAAAATGATAGGTCGTATGCCTATGGGGATTTGTCGAGTCTTACTGTTTTCACTGGTCCTGCTCGCATTTTTTCTTAGGAATCAACTCTCATTAGATGGATTGGACTGTAATACATTTAACTATATATGGCAACCATGCAAGTCCTACTTAAATGAGCCAATCAAGAATTCAAGACAATAATATTTTTTATAATTTCCTGTGACTCTCATTCCCTAGAACATGACCTGTGATTATGATCAGTTCCTTTAAAATTTTAAATTTTCAGGTTCTTATCAATTCTTGTATTAGCGGGTTGATTTATAATATTATATTATTTATATTAAATAGGAAACAAAACTAACAACTAGTACTAAACCCACAGAACAATCTTACATCAGGTGTAGCTTTTTTTTCTATACATTTACATCTCATGAATCTATTGAACTACTTCTGTACATTCAGGAGGTTTTTTGAAACAGGAATGTGCTATCAATTTTTATTATCAATCAAATTTATAAGTAGCTAACAGCTAAAACTAAACTTAAATAGAAATGTATTCAGATTCCAGAAAATACATGTTAAACCACTGAGAAAGAAAAAGTAAACTTCATTAACATTGGAAGGAATGAATGACCTCCATAAAGATCTGTTTTTGGCTACCTCCTTACCTATAATTCTTCCCATTTACACCAATTGAACTAGCACACAATGAAATTTATCGAGAGAAATTGGGAGGATTATCATCGGTTGTAAAAATCTAAAATTTGGCTGAAACACCAACACATGTGAGCTAATCATTCCGAGAAAATTTGATTACAACTGAACGTTTATTTTTCAAGATATCGCAGAAATTTCTCAACTAGACTGAATTTACATTATTTGTTATCAGAATTTCAGCGATATCTTAAGAAGTAAACGTGAAATTGAACTGAAATTTTCCTGAAACATTCACATACATTAGCAGAAGATTCTATGAATATTTGTTTGAAATCATATGTTTGATTTTACAGATACTACTGAAATTCCGTTTGAATCCTGTAATTCAAATGACAAAGATTCAGTCTAGTCCATAGGATATTGTTGAAGTAAAAATTATAATATGACGTAGGATATTCTCGACCGACGCACTTTATTTTAAATCGTATCATCATGAACAAAATAAGTTGAGTCATTTCTGATTAGTCATCATTAATCGTCTACATTAATTTATTGATCAATATATTATTTCTTAGCAACTGATGAAAAAAAAACACGTAACTTGTCAACCCCGAAAATGTATCTTCCAAAGTCACAGGTCATGTTTTGGGAAGAGAGTCACTGAAAACTACAAAAATATTACCGTCTCGATCTTTGACTATATAGCTTAATGGACTGCTAGAACTGATAAGAAATACATAGAGTTAAATGGAACACCGCTGAAGCCACTGTTAACAGGCGTTCTTTTTCGAAAAACGACCTTTGGTGATAAGTGAAAGTACAAACACTAGTGAAACTTAAAAGAATATCGTTCTCTCATTGCTTATATTGTTAGGAGTCACGAAAATATAACTGAATACAAATTCAATTTTCACACAAAGTACCTTTTTCGAAAAGTAACGCCTGCAGTGTTCGGCTTCAAGATTTTATCAGTTCTAGCAGTCCATAAGCTATATAGTCAAAGGTCTCGATTGACTCGTCTACTAAATTTACGAAAGAAAGATTGCCCCATTTGAATGGAGCCATGGACGTATAGTAAGACCTTTTTTCTAACACATCAATCATAACAACTGATCCAGCCGTTTTCTCTAACTTTGCCCCAGAAAAAAAACCTCACGGAAATTAAAATATAAAAACAGCATCTATTTCTCCCTTTTGCGTCGGATTGAATGGGTGGATTTTCATGAAAAAGGTATCAATAGAAACGGTTTGATGAGGATAATGCCGGAGCGCCATCAATATTTTCGAAAATTGAGAAGAGGGCATCATAATGATGGAAAAAAAGAGTAAAGATGAGTCTACACTAATTGCGCCAAAACGGATGGGTTATTTGTTACAACAATAAAAAACAAAAAAGAACTAGAGGTGGTCCAAGAATTGATTATGAGTAAATTATTTGGCCGAGCAAGGCTATTCATTTCAAATTAATTTCATGTTTCAGAGACAAAAAAAAATTAATATTTTGAGAATGATCGAACAAGATGAAAAAACTCCATGTCCATCAAGAAAATTGGACATCAGCTACGAAAGTTTTAATTCAGCTGGCGCTTTATAATCAACAATTCAAAGACATTTAAACTTCTAAAATACAAAAGAAAAAAATAAAAAAGAGTGCTTTAGAACTAATCTTTAGAGACTGACTCAACAATAAATTTTCTTCAAAATTAAACGCTCAAACCAGTATAATTTTATGATAAAACTACAACTTAGCTGCACATTACCATTCAAATTCATTTTCCAATAAATAAGATGAACTAGCAAAATATTACATGAAAGTACATAATTCATTCAAGGTACTAATGTCTATCTATAATTGCTACTAAAAATTCAACTGGAAAATCAATCATAAAATGTTCCAAATCAGATTTTTCCATTCATACGAAATAAAATATACTGAAACAAATTTATTTTTCAAATCCGAAGAAATATAACTGTGTGAATAAAAATGTAAGAATATTACAGAAGGGCGATTTAATAAATCAATTTCAAAAATTGAGTACCCAGATAAACGAACACATAGTAAAAGGAATTCCCAATAACAGAAGGAAAAAAATTAACTTTCAATAAAATAAAAAAACTGAAGGTTCAAAATTTGCAATATCGTACAGTAATTCGCTAGATAAGTAGTTAACCGAACATATTATCGTATGACAATGACAGTTTTTGAAAATTCGGAGTCGATGTGTATAAAACACCCACTCATGTGGGCATATATACATTTAACTAAATGATAAATGCAATCTAAGTCCAGATTCATTGATTGAAAATAAAATTAAGAATGTAGCGTCTGATGAGAATCAGGCTTTGCGAAAGAATAAGAACTCACTAACTTTTAGAGGAATTGATACACCTCCGGTTTAAAAAAAATTCTATACTCACTTTGTTTTGAACATGTCTATCAAATCTTTCAGAGTTTCAGCTCTTCGCATTTCCTAGAATGAAGTGAGAAACACAGGTCAGTCCAGTTTCAAGACCGAAATGAAATATTAAGTTAAATGATTACGGGCCAATCTTGAAACTACGATATATCATAGAAAAACAAAACTACAGACAAATTTTTTTTGGATAAATCTAAATCATAGGGCCATTATAAATTCCGAGAATAAAAAAGAAACGATCGAGTAATTTACAACTTTACACATAAGAAGGAGTTCTGGAGCCTGTTCGATTCAGACAGAAAGTGTACACTTTTTACATTTCAGTGAGAAGTACTAAGACTAGTATAACGAATCTCATACGACACACTTTTTGTCAAAATCGAACCGACCAAAAGATAATCACTAAGTCAAAACAGAGCAAGATCAATATGGCCAATAACTATGTAGTACAAAAATACAAAAATCCAAAACGCCAAAATTTACCTCTGATGAAGAAATATCCTGTTTCTTTCCCCATGATTGATCTACGTACTCCTTCCCCTTCACCGAGAGCACATAACTACACCTTGGATACCAGTATGCATGCTCAATCCACGGATCGTCAGACTCCTTCCACTCTTTCAGACCTCCGCCACAATGAAAGCATATGGTACAGTCATCACTTCCTGTAGATATCAATAGTAATTTTTCCAACAATGTTCAAACACAAATACGGAAATAGGATTAAAAGTTCCAACCGTGATAGAAGAACCCTGCTTCGCTTAAAAGTTTAACTTTGAGCTCCCGATTGCAAGTGGCGAATGACTTCTGTCTCGTTTGAATGCTAGCATAGTGAGGGAACTTAGCAGCTGAACTGGTACGAATGCCGACATTATCTAGCCAAATATCTCTAGCATGCTTCTCGATCGTCGACATGGGGTCATCATGGTGTTTACACTGATAAATGTCTCCCCCTGAGAAGCATATTCCAAGTTAATAAGTCCGTTCAAATTGGTGACGTAACGGTTGTAAATAACGGCCTTCGTTATAGTGCTAACTAAGAAACATATGACATACTTATACATGCATTGCTCAATATATTACCTTCATCCTTTGTTTTAAGATGAGTATTGCAGTCCCGGATAATAATTTGGGATTCCATCAGTTGGATGTTCTGAAAATTGGTAAAGAGAATTTTCTAACGCGTTCTACTCATTATAGAGTAGGTGTAAACAATCGACCTTGATTGACATAATTGAAAAAAACATGGTTGCACAACGAATTAAAAAATCGCGAATTCAAACTTGAACTCTTGTTTAGCAGGACAACGAGGACTGGGCATTCCACAAAATGACAAAATACAAATTTTGAAAAATAGAACGAAATTGATTTCTGTTCACTCAAATACCATAACCCAACACTAAACGAAATTACAAAATACGAAACAATGACGAATGTTTTAAATTTAATGAAATTAACACTGTTGTTACTAGTAGTGATGCTAAAACTATCGATAGTTATCGATAGTTATCGATAGGAGCGACTATCATTTACTATCGATAAATTTTGAAATAACTGTTGAGACCACCAATTCTTCTCCTCTCTCAATCCAGCGAACACACGATTACTTTAATATATATTTTAAATCTCTGTTCGCGGCTACACTGTATTACCATCTCATCCACTCACTCCATCAGCGTACATACTCGTTTATCTCACTCAAACTGTACTCATACTTAAATTATGTAACTGTTACAAAATACACATGCTTCTTAGACGCTACTTCGATCAATACTTTATTTTATGTTACTAATTTGTGTCTTCACCAGTCCTCATCCTCTATAAAAACCGATAACCATCGATAGTTTTTTTGATGTACCAAAATCATTGTAATGAGATATTTGTAGCAACTGTTTCATTTTCATATTATGAGATGTGTTACGAAAGTTTGAAAATTTCTCAGCCAAAAATCTAGAGTGTAGGTCTCTATTCATGACCCAAAAGATGTCACACTTGGATCCCTTGATAGTTAATAAGATTATATATCTTAAACATAATGCTCGTTTTTGGTAATAAATCATAGGTAATGAAATAAAATAAATAAAATGATAATGCTAACGAATATTCCATTATATTTTATTAATTTTTTTAATTTTTTTCCTCTCCAATTTCTTATTTTTAGTATTTTAAATTCAGTCTGGAATGGAGACAAATACTGAAGTAAGTTAAAATTCTACTACCACTTGTTGAGAAGAAAAAGTCTTTTTTCTCATTACAACTGAATTTTAAATTAAATTTTATTGAGATGAGGTTTGATCACTTTACACAGAAAAGATAAGTACGGAATTCCATCTTGAAAATGTTTATTAACGACGTTAGTACAACGACTGACGAACGGAGAACATTCTCCGTTGAGCAGTGGCGGCAAAAATACTTTATTGGCGATCAGTGTCGCCACATGTAAAACAAATAAATGTAATAGTATGTTACATACAGTGTTAGTCAATGTGATGTCCTGTGTTCGTGAGGTAGTGAGGGAATCGTATCCCAACACCCCCCTGCGATTCAAAACGGACAAACGAACATATAAGTAAAAAAAAATTTGTCACACATTGTATGTATTATTAAAAAAAAACATATAAACAATAAAAATATTAAAATAAACAATAGCAGTCAAAATTATTACATATAGGTGTCATATAAAATTGCTATATATATATAAAAAATGGTAAAAAAAATATGTCGTTGACTAGTATTATGATGTACAATTAAAATGTGTGTGGAAGTATGTGTCATGTGTTCTATCTTAAATATATCGTATAATTATTAACATGAGGTATACATTTAACCCTCTGTTATTGTGTCACATCTTATAAGTATTGTGTGATTTTGATTTAAAAATATATATAAATAAAATGGCAGGTCGGAGAGATCAATATCTCCTCATCGTCAGCTGTAGAGAAATAATATTATCATATATGTATATGTCCTTATAATTAATCGTGTGGGGTTTTAATATAAATATGCTATTGTGGGAATCAATTGTGTATATTAGGGAATGCTGATACCAATAAGAGAGGTAGAGCAGCGACGGGGAACCTATTGAACATTATGATGTGAAGTGTGAAACGACATATGGACTGCTCGGTTTACGATAGGCGCTAAAAGACCGACGCCCATCCGCAGTCCAAAACCAAATATCAAAAAATTTTGAGGGTTACGTCAACTAAGACTATTGGCCGAAAAGTTTGAATTGTCCGGAGTATTCTCATAACGATATTTTGAAAGGTTTTCCGATCAAGTGCCTTAGTAAGTATGTCAGCAACTTGATCAGGCGACCTAATATCATTAAAACTTATAAGTTTATTTTGGAAAGCTTCCAATACTGCGTAACATTTGATCCCTAGAGACCTGGAGCGTTTCTGGCCTCCCTCAGATGCAATACAAGACGCAGATATATTGTCCTCGTAGACTTGCACTGGGTCGGTTACAGAGAAAACGCTCTCAGTGAGTCTCCAGATCACATATATATCGTCTAGTGCATCATTCAATGCAATTAGTTTGGCTGCAGTCGACGAGGTTGCAACTGAGTTCTGCCGGTGAACGGCCCAATTTAACAAGTCTCCGTTAACGAATATCATGTAGCCAGTTGTGGAGCACCCTTTCTCCAAGTTATTTATATCTATGGGTGAATTGTCTACGTCGGGTGCATACGACGCATCGACAAAAGCTTTTATATGTGTTTGGTCAGAGTGGAAGACCAGAGAAAAATCCCTTGTGGTTTTAAGGTATCTAATGATACGACGAACATAATTTTTAACTTCGCTATTGGAGGATGCCTGAAAACGTGACAAATAATTGATGGCAAAGGCAATATCCGGGCGGGTTAGTCTTGCCACATATAGCAAATTCCCAATCATAGCCCTATATTCGGAGTCATCCAATCCATTTTTTGGTCTATTTATTTTTAGTCCTGTCTCCATAGGTGTGGAAGACGGGTTACATTCCGTCATTCCAAATTTCCGGAGAATTTTATCTATATATCTATTCTGTGTTAATATAATTTGTTTCTTAGAAATATCCCTATCTATCTCAAATCCCACAAAGAAAGTTGGATTATTTTCTATTTTTAGTGTGAAATTGTTATTAAAGTTATTTATTGTTGGGATACGATTCCCTCACTACCTCACGAACATGGGATATTACTATGACCAACACTGTATGTAACGTTCTATTACTTTATTCGTTTTACATGTGGCGACACTGATCGCCAATATAATATTCGTTCCGCCACTGCTCGACGGAGAATGTTCTCCGCTCGTCAGTCGTTGTACTAACATTGATGTTATTAAACATTTTTTCCAAGATGGAAGTTCGTGCTTATTTTTCTGGTTAAAGTATTTAAACCTCACCTCAACATGGTAGCCAGAGCTGCGTACCAGTGAAAATAAGTGCGTGAATCGTAATGTGTTCGTATTAATCGTGTAATTTGTCAAAAGTAAAAAGTTTATGTGTCACGCAAAAGTGAAAAATTTAGTATTGTGAAATACCTCCATGCAAAGTGGAAGGATAATTAAAAGTTCGTGAACGCAAAGTTCGGTTCCAGTGATTAAAGGAATTATCCTGGAAAAGTTAAAAAAGTCGAATATTAAATGAATTAAAGGTAAAAAGTAAAATTGATGAAAACTACAGTGAAATCTTGGGCGCCTGTGAAAACGTCAAAGTCAAAAGTCTGGAGAAAACAAGTCAGATTCGAGAGAATTCTATGGTTCAGTAGACCAGCGCACACAGTTAAAAACGGTTGGCAGTTGTTTGTGCTGTGTTCTGGAGATTGAAACAGCGGAGATCGAAGATTGCTGAGTGGAAATCGTCGAAAATTGGTGTCATCTGGCTGAGCAAGCAGAAGGAAGACTTCGGAAAAACACTAAAAAGAAGCAGAAATTTAAGATAAGTAAAAAAATTTTAAGTTAATTTGAATGTTTTTCGTGTGATTTGGCCCAAAATTAACGTAAAAATTTAATATTACAAATAAATTAATACAACATTTTAGTATATTTCAGGAAAATTCTCAACCAGAAAATTAAACAAAGTCGAAACATGAAAGGTGGTTTTTGATAGCCTTCATATTTTATCTTGTTGGTTGGGAATTGAACGAAAGAGGAAATCTTTGTTGGATGAGAATAATCAAATCCAACAAAGGAATACTCATTTTCGAACATTGACACAAGTGACAGATTTTTTCATGTCAACATTGAATAATAGATTGATAAATTGTTCTCTTTCAGTAATCACTATCTCACAGTTGTTGAATATTTTTGCATTGTATATTAATTCGAACTTTTATATGTTGAATAGAATGATCGACGATCGAAAATAAAATTTGAAAATTCATTTGACTTGACTTTGGATATTTTTTGACGAATAAAAATCACAGTAATTTGACAGCTCAAGAAGCAGTAACAACAGCGGAGAGATCACCTCATCGTCGGCAGAACATATAGTAAGAATTAATTTAGAATATTGACCAATTTATGATAATTATAATATAATATTTTGTAATTTGCATTCCCAAATCGAGCGGCTGAGACCGTGTTTTGCATTATCGTGCGGTTAAGACCGTGTTACCCTTTAACTTTAAGATCTCGTGTTTCTGAGGTAGGGCATAAACTCCCAAATAATCGAAATATAATAATAAAATGTCGAGATTTGACACAAAGAAAGTTTTTGATGGGAGAAACTACGATGCCTGGAGGACCACGATGGTTTCAACATTGTATGCAGAGGGATTGTACCCAGTAATGCATGATGTTGAAACCGAAGTGCTATTTTTGGGGTTGGAATTGAACATTTTTTTAAACCCGGAATCTGGAAATGCAAGCCTGGCGAATAGGATGGCATATTTTCGTAACCAAGAAAAAGGCAAGGCATTGATTTATCAGGGATTAAACAATGAGCTGATAGAAAGGGTAAAAGACTTGAAAACTATAAATCAAATTTTAAAGGTCTTAGATGAAAGGTACAAAAGCTGCACGCAAGTCACGTATATAAATGCGAAGCAGGCCTTTCAGAGGTTAAAATTTAGTAGTGAAGGTAACATGAGAAGCTATTTGGATGTGTTTTCTCGGGCGGCCCAGAAAATAAGGGACTGCGGAAAAAGTTTGGACAAACAGGAGGAGATAGAGCAACTCCTGATATCTTTAAATATGGATTACGACATGACAAGGCTCGAATTTAATACATTAAGCCAAGATCAAAAAACAATAGAGACTCTTCATGCGATGTTGATCGAAAGATCGGACCGGTTGTACGACGAGAAGAAGTCGAAATATAATAATAATAGATATCATAATTTTAATTATAATAGTAGAAATCAAAGATTCCAATTTGGAGGAAACTATAACAGATACAACAACACAAATAGGAATCAAAATTATAATCAAAATGTAGATCAGGGGAAAATGACATATAATAATAGTAACCAAAAGTCAGAAATGCCTCATAATAATAATAATAATTACGATAATGGAAAATATAATAATAACCGAAACCAAAATAATTTGCCAAATCAGAATGAAGTAGTATGCTTTAAGTGCCATGGCAAAGGGCACATAGCTAAGGTATGTCCATCAAATAAAGAGGGCATAAAACCCCAAGAAAAATTGGATGGTCCTGCACAAAATACAAGATACGGACGAAATAATCAGCATAATAATAATAATAAGAATAAAAAGGAACATGATGTGCAATGGTCAATGATGATCAGATATAGGGACCAAGAGCCGAATAACAATACTAATAATAAATTAATAAACCTGATAACATCGAATGATACCAAACAAGAGTTAGCTTCCGATTATGTTCCTCTCACTAAGAGAATAATGTTGGATGGGGGAGCTGTGGGTCACGTAATCTCTGATATATCGAAATTATCTAATCCTATAATGCTGGAGAAGCCGATCGAGTTAGAATGTGCCATCCAGGACACCTTATTGATTGCCACCCACATAGGGACAATGTTTATCAGGGTGGAAAATTCGGAGAGAAACCAAACCGTAATAAGATTAAAAAATGTTCATTACGTACCATCACTTAATGTAGACCTAATGTCAGGTATTAAAATAACGGAAAATAGGGCGCTGGGAATAGACCAAAATTTTTCTGCAGCGCACATATAAGTCCGCGGGACGAATGAAGTCATATTTTCAGCCCCAAAAATCAAGGGGGTATACATGGTTAAGTACGAAATCGTACCGGAATCAATGGTCAATATTATAGATAAAGAGGATGATTTAAATAAGATATGTCCTTATAATAATAAATCAAATAAGCTGGCGTGTATGCCTAATATAAATTCCCAAGATGAATGGATGGAATATGAAATAGAGGAAGAAATTATCGAGGAGAGTCAGAATGGAGTGGAGGAGGATATAGAGAATATAAATAATGATACACAAAATAATATAAATAATAATGACATAATAAATGTCAGTGACGAATATAGTAATAACAAACCACGGAATAACGAGATGAATGTAGGTGATATAGGACCGAATGAGGATGTAAGTGTCAATAATAATGATATAATAAATAGTAATAAAATAATAGATAATAATCAAGAAGTAAGCCAGGATATAGAAAGGCCGAAAATAGATAAAAAAATGATATGGCATAGGAGATTGGGACATTTGTCTGGTAAAAACTTAAAGTTATTAACAAAAGTCTTAAGAGGCATTCCAAATGGAATCACGTTCCGAGATGATGAGTTTAGTTTGTGTGAGGTATGCGTTAAGGCCAATTCGAAAAGATTGGGGCATAACGGCACTAGGACAAGACCTGAAAGGAAGCTAGAACTCGTTTCATCGGACACAATGGGCCCCTTCTCACCAGGAATATATGGTGAAAAGTACGTGTTAATATTTGTGGACCATGCTACGAAATATACTTTCGTCTCCACCATAGAGAAAAAGTCAATGGTGTGTGAGGAGTTTAAAAAACTTTATACAAAACTGAAATCAAAATTTCCTGATCAACCCATTGCCACTTTAAGATGTGACAATGCAAAAGAATATTTAGATACACATATGAAGACATTTTGTGAGGAAAACGGTGTAAGCCTCGAGCCGGTCGTTCCGTATTCACCGGAATTGAATGCGATGGCCGAAAGGCAGAATCAAATGATCATGACTAGAACTAGAGCTATGCTGTTTGACTCCGATTTGGACTTCAAATTTTGGTCATTGGCTGTCCTAACGGCGGTATATGTCATAAATAGGAGCCCAACTAGGGCAAATAAAGATAGTAAAACCCCGTTTGAAATGTTCTATGGCATAAAACCAGACTTATCAAATATGAGAGTTTTTGGGTCTCTCGCCTATAGACATATTCCTATGGAAGTACGCCAACAACAAGCCACAAGAAATAAAAAAAAGAAAACAAATAGCGAACATCCAAAACTCACACAACGAGCCGAAAAAGGAGTATTTGTAGGATACACAAATAGTGGGTACTGTGTAAGGGACCCATTAATAGACAAATCGCATGTCACTTGCGACGTCAGGTTCGATGAAGCGAGGAATATAACACAAATAGATAATATAAATATTGATAAAGAAATAATACAGGCAAATAATAATATAATAGAAACGCCCGTAATATTAAACTTATTTAAATCAAGACATAAAAACTATATTGAGGATCACATCCCTCAAAAATGGGAGGATGTAGAAAATAATCCGTTTAACAAAGAATGGCAGCAAGCAATTGACAACGAGCTTAGGTCTTTATCTGATATGGGCGTGTGGGAGGTCGTTCCGAAAGAAAGAAATGTGAGGTTAGTGGATACGAGGTGGTGTTTTACCACAAAACCTGACAGCCAGGGCATTCATATACCGAAAGCCAGATTGGTTGCGAGAGGTTTTAAAGATCCAACTCACTATTCTTTAACAGAAACGTATGCCCCGGTGGTTCAATACTGGTTAATAAGGTGGATACTGTCTATAACAAACAAATATAATTTAAATATAACACAGTTTGATATAAAGACTGCGTTTCTCAATTCACAAATAAAATATCCTATATATATATCAAACCCTAGGGGATGCCAACTAGGCGAAAATAATTGCCTAAGATTAATAAAGTCTATATATGGACTGAAAACGTCTTCAAAAAGTTGGTATGACCTACTGAACTTAACTATAATTCAAGCAGGATTCACACAATCAAAAATAGATAGATGTTTATATATTAAAAAAGATAATAGTGGTGCTATGGCATTTCTGATAGTCTATGTGGATGACATGTTGTTGGCTGGGAACCACGACGAGTGGACACATGACTTGGTAAATGTCTTTAACAATAATTTTACTCTAAAAATAGAAAATAATCCAAGTTTTTTTGTAGGATTCGAAATAAATAGGGATACTTCAAAGAAACAAATCATATTAACACAAAATAGGTATATAGATAAGATTCTGAGAAAATTTGGTATGACAGAATGTAATCCGTCTTCCACACCAATGGAGACCGGATTAAAAATAAATAAGCCGAAAAACGGACTGGACGACACCGAATATAGGGCTATGATTGGGAATTTGCTATATGTGGCAAGACTGACCCGCCCGGATATTGCCTTCGCCGTCAATTACTTATCGCGGTTTCAGGCATCCTCAAACTCTGAAATTAAGAATTATGTTCGTCGTATCATTAGATACCTTAAAACCACTAGGGTTTTCTCTCTGGTTTTCCACTCTGACCAATCCAATATAAAAGCTTTTGTCGATGCGTCGTATGCACCCGACGTAGACGACTCACCCATAGATATAAATAATCTGGAGAAAGGGTGCTCCACTACTGGATACATGATTTTCGTTAACGGAGACTTGTTAAATTGGGCCGTTCACCGGCAAAACACGGTTGCAACATCGTCAACTGCAGCCGAATTAATTGCGTTGAATGACGCACTAGACGATGTATATGTGATCTGGAGACTCACTGAGAGCGTTTTCTCTGTAACCGACCCAGTGCAAGTCTATGAGGACAACATATCAGCATCCAGAATTGCATCTGGGGGAGGCCAGAAACGCTCCAGGTCATTAGCGATCAAATGTTATGCAGTTTTGGAAGCTTTCCAGAATAAATTAATAAAGTTCAACGATATTAGGTCATCCGATCAGGTTGCTGACATTTTAACAAAAGCACTTGATCGGAAAACCTTCCAAAGTATCGTTATGAGAATACTCCGGACAAGTCAACTTTTCGGCCAATAGTCTTAATTGACTCAACCCTCAAAATTTTTTCATTTTTGGTTTGGACTGTGGATGGGCGTCGGTCTTTTAGCGCCTGTCGTAAACTGAGCGGTCCATATGTCGCTTCACAACTCACATCATCTTTTTCAATAGGTTCCCCGTCGCTGCTCTGCCTCTCTTATTGGCATCAGCATTCCCTAATATAGACAATTGATTCCCCCAATAGAATATTTATACAATATAAAACCACAAGACAAATTATAGGGACATATATATATAATAATATTATTTCTCCACAGCTGACGATGAGGAGATATTGATCTCTCCGACCTGCATTTTATTTATATAATTTCATTAAACTAAAATCACACTATACTGATAAGACGTGACATAACAACATAGTGTAAAATGTATACCTAATGTTGATAATTACACAATATATTTAAGATAAAACACAAATAAATACTTCCACACATCAATTATATATTATAACACTAGTCAACGACACATTTATTTATATTTATTTTTACCATTTTTTATATATAGCAATTGTATATGACATCTACGTGTAATAATTTTGACTGCTATTGCTTATTTTTAAATTTTTTTTTATATATATATTTTTTAAATACATACAATGTGTGACAAATTTTTCTAAACTTATATGTTCGTGCGTCCATTTTGAATCGCAGGGGAGTGTTGGGATACGATTCCCTCACTACCTCACGAACACGGGATATTACTATGACCAACACTGTATGTAACGTTCTATTACTTTATTCGTTTTACATGTGGCGACACTGATCGCCAATATAATATTCGTTCCGCCACTGCTCGACGGAGAATGTTCTCCGCTCGTCAGTCGTTGTACTAACATTGATGTTATTAAACATTTTTTCCAAGATGGAGGTTCGTGCTTATTTTTCTGGTTAAAGTATTTAAACCTCACCTCAACATTTATTAAGTCTTGTGTCCACTCGTTGTGGTTACTAGCCAACAACATGTCATCCACATAGACTATTAAAAATGCCATTGCACCACTATTATCTTGTTTTATGTATAAGCATCTATCTATTTTTGATTGTGTGAATCCAGCTTGAATTATTGTTGAATTCAGTAAGTCGTACCAACTTTTAGAAGACGTTTTCAGTCCATATATAGACTTTATTAATCTTAGGCAATTATTTTCCCCTAGTTGGCATCCCCTAGGGTTTGATATATATATAGGATATTTTATTTGTGAATTGAGAAACGCAGTCTTTATATCAAACTGTGTTATATTTAAATTATATTTATTTGTAATGGACAATATCCACCTTATTAACCAATATTGGATTACCGGGGCATATGTTTCAGTTAGAGAATAGTGAGTGAGATCTTTAAACCCTCTTGCAACCAACCTGGCTTTCGGTATGTGAATGCCTTGGTTGTTGGGTTTTGTGATGAAACACCACTTTGTATCCACTAACCTCACATTTCTCTTTCTTGGGATGACTTCCCACACGCCCATATCAGATAGTGACTTCAGCTCGTCATTAATGGCTTGTTGCCATTCTTCCTTAAAAGGGTTGTTTTCGACATCCTCCCATTTTTGAGGGATGTGGTCCTCAATATAGTTTTTATATCTTGATTTAAATAAATTTAATATTACAGGGGTTTCTATTATATTATTTTTATCCTGTATTATTTCATTATTATTATATTTATTATCTATTTGTGTAATATTCCTCGTTTCATCGAATCTGATGTCGCAAGTGACATGTGATTTGTCGATTAATGGGTCCCTTATACAGTACCCACTATTTGTGTACCCTACGAATATTCCTTTATCAGATCTTTGTGTTAGTTTTGGGTGTTCGATGTTGGTTTTCTTTCTTCTATTTTTTGTGGCCTGCTGCTGAAGGACTTCTATGGGAATATGTCTAAAAGCGAGAGATCCAAAAACTCTCATATTAGATAAATCCGGCTTTATACTGTAAAACATTTCAAAGGGGGTCTTATGATCTTTGTTGGCCCTAGTTGGGCTTCTGTTTATAACATAAACAGCTGTCAGAACAGCCAAAGACCAAAAACTGAAATCCTGATTGGAGTCGAACAACATAGCCCTGGTTCTTGCCATAATCGTTTGATTCTGCCTTTCGGCCATCGCATTCAACTCTGGTGAATACGGAACAACAGGCTCAAGGTTCACGCCGTTTTCCTCACAAAATGTTTTCATATTCAAATCCAGATACTCTCTAGCATTGTCACACCTTAAGGTGGCTATGGGACAGTCTGGAAATTTCGATTTTAATTTCATATATAATTTTTTGAATTCTTCATACACCATTGACTTTTTCTCAACAGTGGAGATAAAAGTATATTTTGTGGCATGATCCACGAATATCAAAATGTACTTTTCACCATATATTCCTGGTGAGAAGGAGCCCATTGTGTCCGATGAAACGAGTTCAAGTTTTCTTTCTGGCCGGGTACGAGTTCCATTGTGTCCTAGTCTTCTAGAGTTTGCTTTCACACATGTCTCACACAGGCTGAATTCGTCATCACAAAATGTAATTCCGTTCGGAATACCTCTTGAGACCTTTGTCAAGAATTTTAAATTCTTCCCTGACAAGTGTCCCAATCTCCTATGCCATATCATTTTTTTATCTATTTTTAATTTCTCTATATTCTCACTTATTTCTTGATTATCGTTTATTATGTTATTATTATTTATTATATTATTATCGTTTGTACCTACATCCTCATTCCTTTCACCACTATCTTTATTCATTTTATTATTTTGTGTATTGTTATTATCATATTTGTCATTATTGTTTATTATATTATTATTATCTAAGTTATTATTATTTGTTTTTTCTTGTGTATCATTATTGATATTCTCTCTGTTCTCTTCCGTTTCCTCCTGAGTTTCCTCAATAATTTCCTCTTCTATTTCGTATTCCATCCATTCATCCTGGGAATTTATGTTAGGCATGCATGCCAATTTATTCAATCCATTATTATAAGGACATATTTTATTCAAATCATCTTCGTTTTCTATAATATTGACCATTGATTCCGGTACAATTTCGTACTTTACCATGTATACCTCCCTGATTTTTGGGGCTGAAAAAATTACTTCGTCCGTCCCGCGGACGTATATATGCGCTGCAGAAAAATTTTGGTCTATGCTCAGCGCCCTATTCTCCGTTATTTTAATCCCTAACATAAGGTCCACGTTTAGGGATGGTACGTAGTGTACGTTCTTTAATCTTATAACAGTCTGATTTCTCTCTGAATTTTCCACCCTGATAAACATTGTTCCTATATGAGTGGCAATGAGTAAAGTATCTTGGATGGCACATTCTAACTTGATAGGCTTTTCAAGCATTATAGGGTTAGACAATTTTGACAAATCAGAAATGACGTGGGCAACAGCTCCACCATCTAACATTATTCTCTTTGTAAGAGGGATATAATTAGAATCTGACTCCTGCTTCATGTCTTTAGACGTTATTAGGTTTATCAATTTATTATTATTTGTGTTATTGTTTGACTCGTGGCCCTTGTACCTGATCATCATTGACTATTGCACATCATGTTCTTTTTTGTTTTTATTATTATTGTTATTTTGATTATTTCGTCCGTATCTCGTATTTTGTGCAGGACCATCTAATTTGTCTTGGGGTTTAGTACCCTCTTTATTTGACGGACATACCTTAGCTATGTGCCCTTTGCCATGGCATTTGAAAGATACCAAGTTATTCGGATTTGGCAAATTATTTTGGTTTTGACTATTATTATATTTTCTATTTTCATAACTATTATTACTGTTCTGAGGCATTTCTGACTTTTGATTATTATTATATGTCATTTTCCCCTGATCTACATTTTGGTTATAGTTTTGATTCCTATTTGTGCTATTATATCTATTATAGTTTCCACCGTATTGGAATCTTTGATTTCTATTATTATTATTAAAATTACAAAATTTATTATTAAAGTTCCTAGACTTTTTCTCGTCATATAATCTGTCTGATCTTTCGATCAACATGGCATGAAGTGTTTCGATCGTTTTTTGATCTTGGCTTAATGTATTAAATTCCAGCCTTGTCATGTCATAGTCCATGTTCAAAGATATAAGGAGTTGTTCTATCTTCTCCTGTTTGTCTAAGCTTTTGCCACAGTTCCTTATTTTCTGGGCTGATTGAGAAAACACATCTAAATAACTTCTTATGTTACCATCACTATTAAATTTTAACCTCTGAAAGGCCTGCTTCGCTTTATATATGTAACTTGCGTGCAGCTTTTGTACCTTTCATCTAAAACTTTCAGGATCTGATTTATTGTCTTTAAGTCTTTTACTCTTTCTATTATTTATTGTCTTTAAGTCTTTTACTCTTTCTATTAGTTCGTTGTTTAATCCCTGATAAATTAAAGCCTTGCCTTTTTCTTGGTTACGAAAATATGCCATCCTATTAGCCGAACTAGCATTGCCAGACTCAGGGTTTAAAAAACTATTTAGTTCCAATCCCAAAAACAGCACTTTGGTCTCAACATCATGCATTACTGGGTACAATCCCTCTGCATAGAGTGTTGATACCATCGTGGTCCTCCAGGCATCGTAATTCCTCCCATCAAATACCTTTTTCATATCGAATCTCAACATTTTATTATTAGATTTTAGGTGTTAGGGAGTTTATATCCTACCTCAGAAACACGAGAACTTAATTCTAAGGGGTAACACGGTCTCAACCGCACGATAATGCACAACACGGTCTCAACCGCTCAATTGGGAATGCAAGTTAAAAAATATTGTATTATGCTATTCATTAATTAGTCAATATTCTAAATTAAATCTTACGAAATATATTGCCGACGATGAGGTGATCTCTCAGCCGTTGTTACTGCTTCTTGAGTGGTCAAATTACTGTGATTTTTTTCGTCAAAAAATTTTCAAAGTCAAATTAATTAAAGTCCCAGATCTTATTTCAGAACATCGATGATTCTATCAAACAATCAAAGTTCAAATTAGTACACAGTGCAAAATTATTTAACAAATATGAAAGAAATGATTACTGAAAGAGAAACAATTTATCAATCTACATCAATTGAATCGATCTTTTATTTGATGTGAACAGGAAAAAATCTGTCACTTATGTCAATGTTCGAAAAGTGGGTTTTCTATTGTTGGATTCGATAATTCTCATCCAACAAAGATTTCCTCTTTCTTTCAATTCTCAACCAACAAGATAAAATTTGAAGGCTATCGATATCACCTTTCAAGTTTCAACTTTGCTTAATATTTGGTTGAGAATTTACCTGAAATATATTGAAATATAATATTATTTTATTGTAATTTAAATTTTTCAGATTAATTTTGGGCAAAATCACACGAAATATATTAACTTAAACTTTTTACTTATCTTTAGTTTTTCGTTTCTTTTTTCGTATTTTTCGATGTTCTTCTTCTGCTATCTCGCCCAAATGACACCAATCTGCGACAATTTTTTCTCTGCAATCTTTGAATTTTCAATCTTCTTTCGCTGTTTCACTCCCTGGAACACAGCATGAACAATTGCCAACCGTTTTTGACTGTATGCACTGGTCTACCAAACCATAGAATCCTCTCATATCTGATTTGTTTTCTCCAGACTTTTGACTTTGACGTTTTCACTGGCGCCCAAGATTTTACCGTTGTTTTCATTAATTTCACTTTTATTTCACTTTTAATTTGTTGGTTTACCTTAATTGAACATTTAACTTTTTCAGGATAGTTACTTTAATCACTGAATCGAACTTTTTTACAAATTTTAACTTTTCCTACCACTTTGCGTGGAGGTATCACTCTGCACTAAGCCTTTCACTTTGCGTGAAACACGAACTTTCAAATATTAATCAATTACACAATTATCACATATCACATTTCAATTTACCGCACTTATTTCTTTTGCCTGCAGCTCTGCTAACATATTGAGGTGAGGTTTGATCACTTTACACAGAAAAGATAAGTACGGACTTCCATCTTGAAAATGTTTATTAACGACGTTAGTACAACGACTGACGAACGGAGAACATTCTCCGTCGAGCAGTGGCGGAAAGAATACTTTATTGGCGATCAGTGTCGCCACATGTAAAACAAATAAATGTAATAGTATGTTACATACAGTGTTAGTCAATGTGATGTCCCTTGTTCGTGAGGTAGTGAGAGAATCGTATCCCAACAAATTTTGGTCTTTTCCACTAAGTATAAAGGTTTCATTTTAATCATTTTATACATTGTTATCGATAAATATAATCGGGAATTGCTCAGAATTTTTGCTGCATTGATACATTTCAGGTATCAACTAGAGTGTATATGTTTTACTGTGTATACAGACCATAAACCTCTAATACATACTTTCACGCAAAAAGCAGAACCGGCATCGATGAGAAGAGCACGACAATTAGACTATATGGGTCAATTGACTACAGACATCAGTATATAAGTGGAGAACTTAAAACTCCAGCTGATGCTCTAAGTAAAATTGAAGCTATCTCGGCTCCTGTCCAATTACCTTATGCTGAAATGGCTAAAGAACAGTTTAAGGTTGCAAAATTGCAACAGCTGTTATCAAACAATGATACTTCTCATAAATTGTAACAGCAAAAAATTCCCAGTACTGATGTTTTACTAACATATGACATTAGTACAGATAAGAATAGGCCATTTCTACGGAAAAAATATCTCAAATTGGCTTTCAACAGTGTACATAATCTGTCACATGCTAGACCAAAATGCAGTGTTAATTTAATTTTGGCAAGGTTTGTTTGGCCACGAATGAAATCTGACTGCAGCCAATGGGCTTGGAGGTCCCTAAACTGTTAAGAGTCCAAAGTAGGAAGACACACTTGCTCACTCCTTAAATTCTTCAAAAAAAAGTGTGGTTCAAACCAGTACACATGGACTTGGTAGGCCCATTGCCACCATCTCAAGGACACAGATACTTGCTAACGATAATAGACAGGGAAACACGATGGCCAGAGGCAATTCCTCTCTGCGAGATTTTACAACACCTGGATTGCGAGGTATGGCATATGTGAAACCATAGTTACAGACCAAGGTTGCCAATTTGAGAGCTCGCTCTTTCAAGAGTTATCTAAAAAGCTTGGTGTTCAACACAGTCATACCACAGCTTACCATCCTCAAGCCAATGGCAAAATTGAGAGATGGCACAGAGCACTCAAAACCTCTATCATGGCACATGATATAAAGAGATGGGTAGAGATACTCCCTACCATCCTCTTAAGCCTTTGATCCGCCCTACAAACTGATACAGGTCATTCTGCAGTGCAATTAGCATTTGGCGAAGAGCTGCACCTCCCAGGGGACTTATTCACAGAATTGAAAGAAGTTAGCCCCAAAATCATGGTGCAAAATATAAGAAATGATGCCAATAATTTCCTTAAATAGGCAACTTGTGATGGCCAGCCCAAGATTTACATCTCAAAACATCTGGCCAATACATCCCATATATTTGTTAGAGATGAGAAAATAAGGTCAGCGCTGGAAAAACCATACGCTAATCCTTACAAAGTAGTATCACAAGATGAGAAACACTTTGTGATACTCATTGCAGAAGAACCAAAAACAATTTCAATCGAAAGATTGAAGCCTGCTTTTCTGGTGAGTGACGATAAAAGAATAGCGAAGATGGAAAGAAATAACATAGAAAATACACAGACAGATTCACAAACAAACACAGAAGAATCAGTTGAAAAATTTGAAACAATAAACTCACAAACACAGAAAACACAAAATACAAAAATAAAAAAGTCTGTAAACTTTTCGGACAACATTACAACTAAAATGTTTGATCCAGAGGCCCCCCTATGCCCACAAAAAAGAGGCAGGCCCATAGGCAGTATAAAACGTAAAAATTCCCACCCTTATCACAAGTCCAAGAGGTTAACGTGAAGAAAATAAAAATTTACTCCTGAAAAAGTAATATCCGATGCGAAATTAAAAACTGTTGGGATACGATTCCCTCACTACCTCACAAACACATAACTGTATACTAACCAACACTGCATGTAACACAATATTACATTTATTCTTTCTACATGTGGCGACACTGATCGCCAGTATAATATTTTTTCCGCCACTGCTCGACGGAGAATGTTCTCCACTCGTCAGTCGTTGTACTAACGTCATAAATAAACTTTACTGTTGATAAATGTCCGTGCTTAATTTTCTTTGGATGAAACGATCGAAACTCACCTCATCATGGTAGCCAGAGCTGCGTACCAAGGAAAATAAGTGCGTGAATCAAAATATGTTCGTGTTAATCGTGTAATTTGTTAAAAGTAAAAAGTTTATGTGTCACGCAAAAGTGAAAAAAATTAGTATTGTGTAATACCTCCACGCAAAGTGGAAGAATAATAAAAGTTCGTGAACGCAAAGTTCAGTTCCAGTGATTAAAGGAATTATCTTGGAGATGTTGAAAAAGTCGCAAATCAAATGAATCAAAGGTAAAAGTTAAAATTAATGAAAACTTCAGAGAAATCTTGGGCGCCGGTCAAAACGTCGAAGTCGAGAGTTTGGGGTAAGCAGATCAGGTATGAGAGAATCCTGTGGTTTGGAAAACCAGCTTGCAGAGTCAAAAACGGCTGGCAATTGTTCGTGCTGTGTTCCGAAAAGGATATCGAAGTCAAAAAGTCGAAAGTCTGAAAGTTGCAGCGGTAAAAGATCAAGTCAACTTCGCAAAGAAGCAGTGGAAAAACGCCAAAAATATGAAAAGGAAATTGAGATAAGTAAAATTTAGAATAATTAATTAATAATCGGTGTGATTTTCAGTCCAAAATTAATAGTAAAAGTTCGAAACTTAATTAAAATAAAGTAAAACGTTCGAAATATTTTCATGTTAACTCTCATCCAAATTTCGAGTGAAGTTAAGACTTGAAAGGTATCATTGGTAACCTTTCAAACTTTATCTCGTTGGTCGAGAGTGGTCGAAAAAGGGAAATATTTGTTGAATGAGATACATCTTGAATAACAAAAGCAAAATTATTGAATAACAATTGATTTGAGTGACAGATTTTTCCTGTTCACGAACTGCAAAAAGTATTTCCAATTGACAAAAAGATAATGATTTATTTTCCTTTCGGCATTAACCTTTTGTATTTCTGTTGAATAATTTTGTGCATTGAGAACTAATTTATGTTTTAACGTGTTCAACAGAATTATTTTCGTTCCGGAACAAGATCAAAAGCTTAGACCATTTCGATTCAAAGACATTTTGGCGATAAAGTATTAGAAATTCCATCAACTGAAAAGAATTTGAAAACAACGCTGGAGAGATCACCTCATCGTCAGCGGCAGATTGCGTGAGATTTAATTAAAACGTTAACTTATTTGTAAGAATTATAACATAATATTTGTGACTTGCATTCCCCATCGAGCGGTTAAGACCGTGTTTGCATAATCGTGTGGTTGAGACCGTGTTACCCCCTAGAATTAAGTTCTCGTGTTTCTGAGGTAGGAATAATAAGCCCCAATAAGGATAAATTTAACGATATGTCACGATTCAACACCAAGAAGGTATTTGATGGGAGAAATTATGACGCCTGGAGAACCATGATGGTCTCCACACTTTACGCAGAGGGACTATACCCGATTATGCACGATACAGAAACAGAAGTACTTTTTTTGGGATTAGATTTAAATAATTTTTTAAACCCTGAGTCTAGTAACGCCAACCCAGCGACTCGTATGACATATTTCCGAAACCAGGAAAAGGGAAAGGCACTCATATACTAGGGACTTAATAATGAATTAATCGAAAGAGTAAAAGATCTTAAAACAATAAACCAGATTTTAAAAGTTCTTGATGAGAGATATAAGAGCTGTACTCAGGTCACGTACATTAATGCAAAACAAGCATTCCAGAGATTAAAATTTAATAGCGATGGGAACATGAGAAGCTATTTGGATGTTTTCTCGAGGGCAGCCCAAAAAATAAGGGATTGTGGGAAAAATTTGGACAGACAGGAGGAGATAGAACAGCTTCTAATCTCGTTAAACATGGACTACGATATGACTAGGCTGGAGTTTAATACGTTAAGTCAGGACCAGAAAACAATTGAGACACTCCATGCCATGTTAATTGAAAGGTTGTATAGGTTGTATGACGAGAAAAAGTCAAAATATAATAATAATAATAAATTTCGTAACTTCACAAATAATAATAAAAACCAGAGATTTCAATATGGAGGAAGTTACAATAGATATAACCACACAAATAGAAATCAAAACGTAGATCAGGGGAAAATGAAATATAATAATAACCAACAAACAGAAATGCCTCAGTATAACAATAACAACTTTGAAAATAAAAAATATGAAAATAACCAAAATCAAAATACTTTGCCAAATTCGAGTATGTTAGTTTGTTTTAAGTGTCATGGCAAAGGGCACATTGCTAAAGTATGTCCGTCAAATAAAGAGGGTGCAAGACCCCAAAATAAATTAGATGGTCCTGCACAAAACACAAGATACGAGCGAAATAACACCAATAATAATAATAATAAAAACAAAAAAGAAAATGACATTCAGTGGTCAATGATGATCAGATATAGAGATCAAGAACCGAATAATAATTCAAATAACAAATTAATAAATCTGATAACGTCGAAAGACACAAAACAGGAGTCAGATCCTAATTATATTCCCCTAACTAAAAGAATTATGTTAGACGGTGGAGCTGTCGCTCACGTAATATCAGACCTGTCAAAATTGTCCAATCCAATAATGTTAGAAAAACCCATCGAATTACAATGCGCAATACAAGACACACTCTTAATAGCAACCCACATTGGTACAATGTTTATTAGAGTGGAAAACTCAGAACGTAACCAGAAAGTCATAAGACTAAAAAACGTACATTATGTACCGTCACTAAATGTAGACCTGATGTCAGGGATAAAAATAACTGAAAATAGGGCACTGGGTATAGACCAAAATTTCTCTGCGGCTCATATATATGTCAGAGGAACGAATGAAGTGCTCTTCTCTGCCTCAAAAATAAGGGGGTATACATGGTCAAATACGAGATTGTGCCGGAATCTGCAGTCAACATAATAGAAGATGAAAATGAAATAAATAAAATATGTCCCTATAAAAATGAATCAAATAAATTGGCATGTATGCCTAATGTAAATTCCCAGGACGAATGGATGGAATATGAAATAGAAGAGGAAATTATTGAGGACAGTCAGGAGGAAAGTGCAGATAACAGAAAGAACACAACTAATAATAATGAAAATAATAATATAGTAATAAGTCACAATGACGAACAAGAGAATAACCAAACCCAAAATAGGGAAACCAGCGAGGATGATAAAGAAACGAATGAGGATATAGGTATAAACGATAATAATAACACAATAGATAATGAAATAACAGATAATAATCATGATCCTAATGAAAATACAGGGGAGTTAAAAATAGAAAAAAAAATGATATGGCACAGGAGACTAGGACACTTATCTGGAAAGAATCTGAGATTCTTAACTAAAGTCTCAAGAGGGATTCCTAATGGAATAACATTCCGAGATGATGAGTTCAGTTTGTGCGAAATATGTGTAAAAGCTAATTCAAAAAGGTTAGGGCACAATAGCACTAGGACCAGACCTGAAAGGAAACTGGAACTCGTTTCATCGGATACAATGGGCCCCTTTTTGCCAGGTATATATGGTGAAAAGTACGTATTAATATTTGTTGACCATGCCACAAAATACACTTTCGTCTCTACCATAGAAAAAAAATCAATGGTGTGTGAAGAGTTTAAAAAACTGTATATGAAATTAAAGTCAAAATTTCCGGATCATCCCTATGCCACCCTGAGATGTGACAATGCTAAAGAATATTTAGATTCACATATGAAGACTTTTTGTGAGGAAAACGGTGTAAGTCTCGAGCCTGTCGTTCCGTATTCTCCAGAGCTAAATGCGATGGCTGAAAGACAGAATCAAACGATAATGGCTGGGGTTTTAAGGACCTTACCCACTATTCTTTAACTGAAACCTATACCCCGGTGGTACAGTATTGGCTTATAAGATGGATGCTATCCATCACAAATAAATATAATCTAAATATTACACAATTTGATATAAAAACAGCTTTCCTTAACTCTGAGATAAAATACCCTATTTTCATATCTGAACCCAAGGGATGCCAACTGGGCAAAAATAATTGCCTAAGACTGATTAAGTCAATATATGGACTGAAAACGTCTTCTAAAAGTTGGTACGACTTATTAAACTCGACAATAATACAAGCTGGATTTCTCCAATCAAAAATAGATAGATGCTTATACACAAAACAAAATAAAAATGGAGCAATGGCACTACTAATAGTCTATGTGGATGACATGTTGTTGGCTAGCAACCACAACGAGTGGACACAAGACTTAATAAATACATTCAATAAGAACTTCACATTAAAAATAGAGAAAAATCCAACTTTCTTTGTCGGTTTTGAGATAAGTCGGGACATCCCAAGGAAGCAAATAATACTGACACAAAACAGATATATACGGAATGTAATCTGACAACCACGCCTATGGAAACGAGTCTCAAAATAAGGAAGCCAGCCAATGGAATAGATGACACTGAATATAGGGCCATGATTGGGAATTTGCTGTATGTAGCGAGACTGACCCGCCCGGACATTGCTTTCGCAGTCAATTACCTGTCACGTTTTCAGGCATCCTCAAATAATGAAACTAAGAATTATGTTCGTCGTATTATTAGGTACCTCAAAACAACAAGGGACTTTTCTCTCGTATTTCATTCTGACCAAACTCAGATTAAAGCATTTGTCGATGCGTCGTATGCACCCGACGTAGACGATTCACCCATAGAAATAGAAAATTTGGAGAAAGGGTGCTCCACAACAGGCTATATGATTTTCGTTAACGGAGACTTGTTAAATTGGGCCGTTCACCGGCAGAACTAGGTTGCAACGTCGTCAACTGCAGCCGAATTAATTGCGTTGAATGACGCACTGGACGATATATACGTGATCTGGAGACTCACTGAGAGCGTTTTTTCTGTAACCGACTCAGTGCAGGTGTATGAGGATAACATATCCGCATCACGCATTGCATCTGGGGGAGGCCAGAAACGCTCCAGGTCTTTAGCGATCAAGTGTTATGTAGTTTTGGAAGCATTTCAAAATAAATTAATTACGTTTAACGATATTAGGTCGTCCGATCAAGTTGCAGATATTTTAACGAAGGCACTTGACCGGAAAACGTACCAAAATATTGTTATGAGAATACTCCGAACAAGTCAACCTTTCGACCAATAGTCTTAATTGACTCAACCTGCAAAATTTTTTGATAATTGGTTTTGGACTGCGGATGGGCGTCGGTCTTTTAGCGCCTATCGTAAACCGAGCGGTCCATATGTCGCTTCACAATTCATCTCACAACTTTCAATAGGTTCCCCGTCGCTGCTCTGCCTCTCTTATTGGCATCAGCATTCCCTAACATATACCATTGATTCCAACAATAGTAAAATTACATTAAAAACACACATAATTAATTATAAGAATATATATATAATAATATTATCTCCCTACAGCTGACGATGAGGAGATATTGATCTCTCCGACACGTTCTATATATGCTAAATTGAAAATCACACAATATTTGTAAGACGTGACACTATAACATAAGGTTGAATATATACCTCATGTTAACCTTTACACGACATAGTTAAGTTAAAACAATATAACAATATAGGAACGTATACACATTTATTATATAATATTATACTAGTCAACGACATACCTATTTTTATTTTTACCATTTTTTACACATAGCAATTTTATATGACAACTACATGTAATAATTTTTGACTGCTTTTGCTTATTTCTTGTTTATATTTTGTTTTAAATACATGCGATATGTGACACTAATTTACTTATATGTTCGTTCGTCCGTTTTGAATCGCAGGGGGGTGTTGGGATACGATTCCCTCACTACCTCACGAACACATAACTGTATACTAACCAACACTGCATGTAACACAATATTACATTTATTCTTTCTACATGTGGCGACACTGATCGCCAGTATAATATTTTGTCCGCAACTGCTCGACGGAGAATGTTCTCCACTCGTCAGTCATTGTACTAACTTCATAAATAAACTTTACTGTTGATAAATGTCCGTGCTTAATTTTCTTTAGATGAAACGATCGAAACTCACCTCAACAAAAACAAGCTCAAAAATAGGCGAGGAAAATCGGAATTCTGCGAGACAAAGAAACTCCGGAGGTAAGCGAATGTAGGAATGCCAACAAAAAGAAAACGACACAAATAAATAAACCCACGTGTGATACAGAAGAAAACATCGTAACGTGCTTTTATCGCCAATGACAAAGATAATCTCAACATTGTGACGTCACAAGTGGAGATTCCTTTGTAATCCAAAATTTGAAAAATACATATTTAAAGTTTGTTTCAGGCATAACTGCTTAAACTGATCAGAATCTAACCAGAAAACTTGCATAAGGCTAAAAATTTTAAGTGCTATCCCCTCCATGGACCAATAAGAACTTAAGAAGAGACAAAAAAAACTGTAATCATAAATAAAAACTTACAGCAAAATCACCCGCTTTAAAACTGTCTCAAGACTAAGATATTTTTTCTAAAATTTTTCTAATATTTCTTTCCTGTCAATTATGACGCTCTTTATCAAATCCATCCTCTCCAAACCTATCGAAAACCAAACAGCTCGAAAAGTTGCTGAGAACCAAAAATCTCAACAATTTCTCGAGCAAAAAACGGAGTTAGATAGGATCAAAGAGGAACTCTTAACAGACACAGCACCACCCTTGGAGAAGGTTCTCGCAGAGATGTCATCTCCGCTTCCACCCATCATCTCTCCTCCCCAGTCACCAGAGGAATTAGCCCCAACTCCAGAGACCCCAAATCCAGAGCAAACACCAACAGTGACCCAAGAACCTATGAAGTTTCTGTTCACAGCTGAGAGGGCAGCAAACCAACAAGCATTGATGGCTTCCTCAATCAGGGGAACCTCAAACTCCCCGATGTTGAGGAACCTGGAGTTCAAACATCCTCTGCCCCCATACTCCTGCCTCCAACCATACGCCTACCTAAAAAACAATAGGTTATTTAGATGTAGGGGAGAAACCATTTGCGCCCAATACCAGGCACACACCAATGTCAGATGTCAATCCTACAAATGCGTCGGCACTGTGGTGGTCATTGCACTGGCTAAGTGGGAGGTCAATCAGAAATGGTGTTAAGACCCAAAAGTTCCCCCAGGCCTGCGTGCTTTACATAATTTTTGCAGTGCAAAAATGGGGGGAGTATCTGTGGGGACTCACTGGTATGAAGTATAGGGGCTTGCACCCCTCAATGACATTTGCTGTCCCAAAAGGCTGGCAAATAATCGTCTCAATGATGTTAAAAAAATTACATTCGAACGTTTGTATGTTCGTACCTGCACATATGTACAGGTAAGATACATTGCATGGGCAGTGATCAATTACCAGATAACAATCTCAGCGATGTCACGGCCCAATACCAAATGCATTGCATTCTAAATGGAAGCAGGAAATGAGGCAACAGATGACATTATCTCCTACGTATATGTACGTGTGTGTGTCTGTGTGCGTGTGCCAAATCCTGTATATAAACTCTCAAAACCGGCTACAAAATCGTCAGTGTTTGCCAAGGATTTTATAGTATGAAATGGCTGAACACGCTTAAAGTCTGTTGAATTTACCTTCTGGTGAGATATCTTCCTCATAACAAGGTATTCCAGAACTATATTTACTATTGTAATTTTTTCAAAACAAATGGTGAGCAGTTAGTATTATTTATTTTTATCTCCAGTGACTATATGAATTAAATTACACGTGACTGTTCAATAATAACAGCTCGAACTGTGAAATTTATGATCAAAAGCATTATATATTCGTTGGAAATCCTTGTTCCTACATTTTTACCATCGAGTTTCAATTTTATCTATAAATCTCCATTTTGAAAATATTTTAATTTTTTTTCTACTGAAAAACTTTAGTATTTTATTGAGAGTAATGTGAGGTTAGATAATTTAATTAAATCGAGAATCACTCCCTCCCAAATTACTACCATGTCTTGAGAATATTACATCAACATTTCATAAGGCACAGTACAAAGAGAGGACGAACCAAATTACATTCCGTAATCATAAAGTATATACCTAGTAGGCTACATAATTTTTCTGAAAGTGAAATGTTCGGTTGGCTAATACTTAATTATTCTTTTTGAAGGGAAAAAACCTGTATGAGCCCCTTTTTCAATTTTGTTATAAAGGGTTTAATTTCACTACATTATTGGTATTTTGACTTTTTTTAAATTTTTTATCAGGCATTCACAAAGTTACAACCGAACCATTTTACCTAATGTCTGCAGATTATCGATGAGGAGGAAGGGGTTGGTCTTACAGCGTAAATTTTAATTATGTATGAGAACACCAACTAAACCGAATCAAATACACCGCCATTTTACATTGGGAATGTGACGGTGATTGATTTTGAACTTTGACTATATAGCTTAATGGACTGCTAGAACTGATAAAATCTTGAAGGCAAACAATGCAGGCTTTACTTTTTGAAAAAGGTACTTTGTGTGAAAACTGAATTTGTATTAAGTTATATTTTTGTGACTCCTAACAATATAAGCAGATACTAATGAAATATTAGAACGCTATATCAATTTATTGTCTGAAATTAATGAGTGAAACGTTCGAATAATGATTTAAATTAATTGACGAACTCTTCAGAATGTAAAGATGTAAGTTTTGAATAGAATTCTTTTTTTCTTGAAAAATTTGAAGTAAGGTTTTCTTAAATCAAAAAATTTGGCTGTTAGGTAAATAGTTTCATTATTCGCTGATTTGTTATCCAAAAAAAAACTTCTTGAACTACCATAAGAACTTGAGCGAGTCCTAAATGAGCTCTTTATTGACTCTATTCATTTATTTGAATTCAGAATTTTTTCCAGCTGGTTGGCTTATGTTCCAGGAGAACGATTAAAAAATTTAAAAATCAAACTGCTCAATTGTTTCAAACCATTAAGAAGTTTATTCGAATGGCGCGATAAGTATATATGTATATATATATTATCCCAGACATACACTTTTCCAAGCTTTCTTCTTTGTATATTTGTATAGATTAGTGAAATGGGCCTCTGCTTTATGGAATTATCAGGCATTTTTGTTACTTTTTGAAGTTATTGTTACTATAATAAGAAAATAATTTAATCATGAATTTTTTCACCACATATTAGTTTTTTAGGAAGATTTTGTAGAATAACTATTGCGGAAGGTGCCATGTCATAATTTTGGAAAAATTACACTATAGTTTTTCCAATTATGGTCCCTAGACCCCAAAAAACACCATCACCTCAAAAGTTTATGTATATATGTATTTCCTCCAGTAACATGAAGACATTCTTGAAATAGCTCAGCAAATAAATAAATGAAAAAGTATAACAAGAAAAATAAGATTGGATGATGGTGGTGCCAAAAAGGCAGTTTTTGAGAGAATTTTATTAATTTTCAAACTTTCATAACATTTTCAATTTTAAGGATAGACCATAATTATGTGGATAGGAAGTTTTTTGCTTCTCTCAACAAGTTCTATACTTTGAGTGTACATTATGTAAGGTTGGGAGATTCTCCTAGTTCTGTTCTTTAACGACAGTGTTTTAGGGAACAAAATTACTGTAAGATGTATATCTATACACTCGCATATATTGATATAGTCACATGCGAAACGGAGTAATACATTTTTCAATAGTTTTCATGCTCTGCAGCCCTTGCAATTTTGAATGTAGATCATTTTTTGACATAACATTTTTATCTTTTCTCAATGTACTATCCGTTGGTGCAGTATGGTGGATGGTGGACCACTCAGAGAGCACCTTGTATATATATTTTTCTTTTTGTTTATTTTTATTGAACCAACTTTTCAGAAAAGCCCTGATACTAGAGATGGGAATTTTAGTTCAGCTTTTGGATTTAGTTCATTGAGTTTGCTTTACCAAAGTGAACTAGTTCACTGAACTAGTTCAATTAGTTCAGTAGTTCAGTAAATTTTTCAACTCGATTACTTCAGACTTCAATCAGCTGATTCATGATTGGCTCATATCATTTAAATCAACTAATTTATTAAATGATATTATGATCGACTCGTATTCATAAATTCATGCTAGAATTATTGGTTAATTGTTTGACTCACTCATCGACTGCTACTTACTTCAATTTCAGTTCCATCAGGATCGAGTATAGTAGACTGATAAGAACTAAGAGCTATCAAAAAAAAAGAACTAATGAACTAGTTCATTTGGAAGTGAACTAAATGATCTGATTAGTTCACTTCTAGGATTAGTTCAAAAGAACTAACTCGTGAACGAACTACCCATCACTACCTGATACCTATGTTTTTCTCAAATTAATCGTTTCCTCGTACTATTTCCCACTATTTTGTGCCGAAATTTTACATCCTATTTTAATTCGGTAAGTGGATTTCGGTGGGAAAAAAAGAGACTTCACACCCCATATTTCAATAATTTAAAATATGAAATTTTTATCGTTTAAAATTTTCAAACAAATTTTCATTTAGTGATTACAATAACAGATAATCTTTCATACTGTCAAACTTGTAATAAGAAATTAGTATCATTGTAGTGAATTACTTCAAATTTCCCTTTGATGTTTTTGTTTTTTTCTATGTACCTATTCTCGAATTATTTGTTGGTTGAATGATTGTGAACACCATTTGAGATTTTTTAAATTACAGCTCTTCAGTGTGATTTATTCATTTATGCTCTATTAACATACCTATATAATTTCCTTTTACAGTTTATCAAAAATTTCAAAAATTTTACTTGTAGATATGATGAAATCTAAAAGTACGTACCTAATATTTTTTGTACAATGTTTTCATTTATGAATTTTTTCCGTATGACTCGTACAAAAAATGTTTTGTAATCAATTTGAAAAACTGAAAAAATTATGTTTACGTTTATATTTATATTCCTCTGGGGTAGGGGTAGAAGAAATAATTTTCTAAAATAAGAATTCTCATCAGTATTTGTTTTATAGTATTCTTTTAAAATTTAGAAAATTTTCTGAAAACTGTTCAATTGGAAAATAATTTTTCATTTATTTGTATTTTTCAGGAATTTTGAGATTTGGACTTTTTAAAAAAATGGTTTTGGAATATTATTAAGTAAGTGAGAACTTCGCTGATATCATGCTTTGGCAATCTGAATAGCTTTATTCAGGACTATAATAAAAGAACCCGTGAACAATGGTTGGTTCTGAAAAGCAACTCACCGGCTCCACCGCTATTCAAATTAGCATATTTTCAACAAAAAAAAAACTTATTATATCTATTAGTTTTTTGATTCCAATTAAAGTCGCCAAATGAATTTGTATTTTTAGGACGATATTATAGACACTTGAATGTAAGAGTAAAAGTGAAGTTACCGCGTAGCTTTTGTAGTTACTTCAGCTTAATAAAATTTTATTCTTTGACCTGTTGACTGCTGTTGACACTTCGATAAATTAACGATTGATAAGATATCAGGGCAGTTTTCGGTTACAGGTGCTAACCGCGGTGCACAAATCATATATATTCATACGGTAAGGTCAAATCCTATTTCTCCCTTTTGCGTCACCAAAAGGATGGACGGATTTTTATGAAAAAAGTAGCAATCGAAAGAGCTTTGAGCGCAAAATGCGTCAGGACCAATAATATTTTATTTTTCGAAATTCGATTGAGAAGTTAAAATTTTGAAATAAAAAAGAGTAAAGGTGGGTCCAGACCAATGGCCTCAGAGCAGATGGACAATAATGGTACTCTCAGTACATTTATCCTTCTCTGTACGATTCTGTGCGAATAATTCGCACGAGCACAGCTAGCTGTGTTTATCATGACAACCTTTGCTGTTGCGAAAAGTTCACCGAAAAACAAATTTAATATTAAGGATTGCGGACTATATACACCTTGATTAAAACCTTTTTAAATATTTATCTCATTTACCACGATGAAACTGGATCAACAAATTTCATATTTATGAAAATTTTATATTTAATAGGAATTGTACTTACATTTCTTATTATTAGTACTTCGCCGAGTTTGAAAGGTTAATTCTGTTATCATTTTAATTTTAAGCCATAAAATTTAACTGCTTATTTTTAGACTTTTTTTCCTGCTTAGAGGTACAAAGTTTAGTAGTTGAAATAATTGCGGTCCATGTACAGCGACTGATACGTTAAAAAATTTCCGAAGTCTTAAAATCGATCACAATTTCTTTTTCTTGGAAAATAATTTTATTGCATCATTAATTATGTTCTTTGTAGTTTCTTAAAAAATTCTTCGTTCGTATTTGAAAATTTTAATTTCATTTTCGCCGCTTGAAAATCCGCACTTTCACCCCTACTTGGTGCCCTCAAATACTACGGTATTTTATAGTTTTTTGTGAAATTTAATCGAATTATTTCGATCAAATTCCGTTGAGATTTTCCATATTCTAGTGTTTCCAACCAAAACAACTATAAATGATAATACTGTCTAATAAAATTAGCAGAAAATACTTTTCTCTTTTTCTGTAATAAATTTCCTAACTTGTGCAATCGCTAAATAAACTTAAGGAAATTTTTTTCTTCCAATTAATATGAGAAACAAAGACACGGATGAATTCGACCTACATTCTGACAAAATTTTAGGTTTTTAATTGGTTTTAAAATACTTAAGGTACCTACCTATGTGATTCATTTGGTTTTTGAAAAAACTTTTTAAACATAATTGTTTAGAGTACAGAATGCTGCACTGTAAGTACCTACGTAAAATTTAATAGATCATCCTCTAAAGTCTCTAATAAAACGTAGATAGGCAATGTGAATATTAGCTTTGCTGGATGTGGAGAAAAATGTGGAACTTACTGTACTTTTTGATGACAGGCTGTTCGATTTAGAAAAGTTATGGAATTAGTTTTCCAAAAAAACTTTTCTGCTATCCAGAGTTGAACTCAAAATAAACTTTTAATTCTCAGAAAGTTGCGAATTTTCTGACTCGACTCAATAAGTAGGTTCTGATAGAAAGTTCTCTTCTAAATTTACGATCCTATTTGTGTCAAATCAATAAAAAAATTATTCACTGGCATGTTAGACCTTTTCATACAATTCACTGTATCACATGATGAAGAAAGTTCGTTAAATGACTTTTGTTTGTCATTTTTGTTGAAAGACCATTCCATTTTTCAAAAATTATCGACTTCTCATTCGATGTAAATTTAAAATTTTCCATTAAAGCTTGTTTCAATGAGGTAAAGTTGTAATAAATTTACGCATGGACAGTCAACTGTTTATTCCAAAAATTTGCAAGTTAACAAAAACATGCATACTATTTCGCTTATATAGTACAAGAATAACTGCGTTCGAGGAATCGAAAAGTGCCGAGTCTATTGGATTTATATTTATTCAAATGAGAAAATAGGTTTAAATGCCGCCTATGGAAACAAAGGTCAAAACAGATCACGGATTTCTTTTTTTCCAAATTTGTGGTGAGTAAAAGATGGTTGTATGAGAGGTTTTTAAGGCCTGTAGATTTGTGAAAATGCGTTGGGTAGACGGCGAAGAAAACCAGATTAATTTTCCTACGTATTTTGAATTGGTTTCGTGTTTTATATTTTACTCGTGGCCTACTCATATAGAACCTCGAAAACAGCTACCATCCTAAGACTTACGAATACTAATTAATACTCCTTAAATTATAAAAATTAACTAATGGTCGCGGGAATACTATCACAAATTTTCGTTTATAAATCAAAATACGCATCTTTAAAAAGTAAGAAAAATAATCATACTCCCCTGAAAATCTATAAAATTAGCAAAGACGAACTAAGCTTTCACATTTCTACATATAAAGCAAAAAAAAAAAAACAAACAAACAAACAAAAACTAAACATTTTCGAATATTGTTTGATTCATTTCCAATTTTTTTCAATAGAGGTCAAAATCATCCATCGTTTTTAGAAAATGAAAAGTGAATAAAAATTACACATATTCTGAAATCATGTGAATCTAGGTTTTTGTGATTATTTAAATTTCTTTTCACAACTTTTGGGAATTTTACATCTTTTTCAGAAGCCGATTACCAAAAACTAAGGGAAAAAAATCACAGGATGTCTTTCGCAAAAAATAATATTAGAGAAGTTTATTTTCAAAATTGAACTAGAATAAATCAAAAATTACTCAGTAAAATTCGAACAAATACTTTTCACCCACCCTTAAATCGCATTAATTTAGCAACGAAAGTTGTAAAAAATCTTATAAAATAAAATTGTGAATCACCATCTCCTTCGAGAAGTAGTAATTGGGATTTTTTTTTTGTATTTTTTATATTGGTAAAATGTTTTACTAATTTCGAGTTATTAAATTTTTTTTTAAAGAAAATTACATTTTACTGTGTATGGTTCTTGATAAAGCGTTTAGAGCCGTTGCAAAATGCTAATACTAATGTCGAACTTCGGGGAAATAATGAAAGGTATGAGGAGTTTACCTTGAATACGTTAATTTTTTTAAAATTCTAATGCTGAATTTTACGTACTCTTCTATGGTCATTTTGCGGGTAGAGAAAAAGGCAACAGGAAAGTTATCAGAACTTCGTAACATACACCCCCAAAAAAAAGCTACTGCCAATTAGTCGTAGTAGTATTTTATTAACACAAAAATTCAGATCAAAATATTCCATTGAGTGAAATAGTCCCCCCATATAATATCCTTGTCAAAAGGAAGGGAATTAGACGCGAACTGGTTAACGAATTTTTGCTGAACTTGGCTTGGAGCCATCAAAATAACGCTCCCCTCCCCATCAACGTACTGACCCCCATTGCAACGATTGCACTGCGCAGCGACGTATCACATTTCTTTGCAAAAGTTGTATTCCGTTTCCGGCTCCACCTCCATTCGATTTCTGATTTCGGTGGCTGCTCTCTTCTCCGGCGTATTGTCCTCGTCGTTCCAGCCCCACAAACAGTGCGTTCCGTCGCCAGTCCTTTCGCAGCGTCTTGCGATCTCCTTTTCAGAGACGGTTTTCAAATCGTAAGCCAAACGCAGAGAGGCGCACATGTCGATGAAAAAGACGCCCAAATTGTTCGCATAGGCGACAAACTCCGAACAACGATAGTCCCACGGAAATGCGTGATGAAAGTTATGCCATCCTTCGCCGACAGTCAGCCACGCAATAAACGGATTCGTTTCCACCGGCGAAATGTTTCTGAAATGCGTACAAACAAATTAATAATATACTCGGCACAACCGTTGTTCACATATGGCCGACTAATCGGTGGCGAATACGCAGAAAGGGAACCTCATCATCAAGGTTGTTGATAGTCTGGCAGAAATAAGATTGGTGAAATCAAAGTTTCCCACTCAGGGGACAATTAAGCAATGTTGTCAAATGGAGATTGTATGGAATGACACCGATTTGGAAAAAGTAAATTTTTAACATTTCCATATTATAATGATTTACCAGGTGATGTTGAAAAATACCGCAGTCGTCAGAAATTTTTTAAATAAGCAGTTTACGGCTGAAAAATTACTAATTACGATTCATTTCTCGAACAAGTATCTGTTCAAACTGCACTTGAACTGGTCGCGCGCAACACCCCCCCCCACACACATCCTGCACTATCCTCACTGACTCCCTCTTGTCACCGTTTGTTTTGCAAGACCTTATTTTTCTCACCTCCACCTCCTAATCCATCGAATTCAAATTCACTTCTTCTGCTTCAGCATTTCAACTCAAATTCTCAAATTACATTCATATGGATTCCAAGTTACTGTGAAAATAAAGGAAATGAGCGTACGTATCAACCAGTCACATCCCAGAAACACCAACATCACCATGCTGAACAAAAATCCACACGCCAAATTCATTATCCCCAAACGCTACATTAAGGTTCCTTGGCAGAATACTCAGCCCAACGATTTACTTATATCTATATAAAAAAAAGGCACCGTTGATTGATCTGATACTCTTCACATTTCTCACATCCACCGGATTTAAAATCATTCATTCAATCATCCTTCTCAACCTACAGTCACAAGGCAATCAGTTAGTCTCTTATCACATTCTTCTCTCGAACTCCGCTCTTCATTCACACCCCTATCATAGTGATCTTCATCTCTTTAATTACAATGCTTGCACGAAACTCTCATAACTTTAACCTTCTCACCTCTTTTTAAATAATTCACTTTACCCTATAAACTGCATCTTCTGCCGACACCACCACCGCTATTGGTGCGATTAGTCTAGCCCCATTTTTTTCTATTTCATTACAAAGGGGGAAAAGTAAATAGATATACATCTTAAAAATGTATTTATTTCATTTTTAAAGAAAACTTGCAACGAGTAATGCAGTTTGATTTCAAATAAAATAAAATATATATTTTTTTTATTCTCAACACATTTAGTTATTTGCTGATTTATTCCACCAACGAAAACATTAGGTGAAAACACTGAAATATTTCATTCATGATGGTACCTCTAATGGAAGTGCTAAAGCATTTATCACACATATAGAAATGTTACTGAAAATATTAAAAAGTTGGTCTTTAGTAAAAATACTCATTCTGCCAAATCATTCGAAAAAATTTAATTTTTTTTTTTTGGAAATTTAACATTACCTTGAAAACGGGTTTGGTTTCAAATTGTTTTTCACTATATTACAGAGTCGCCTACTTTTTACTGTACGTAGTGAGGCATCTGAAGTGAAATGGCTCATAAGTTTGACCTTCATATATGGTAGTGTTTAAATGTTAATGATGTCACAATGTCTTAAAACTAAGACATTATATAGCCAAAATACTGACTCGAGTTGTCTTGAAAATTGACTTCAAGACCTTTTATTTTTCTATTTTGTCAAAATCCTACGGCTGAATTCTTTTTGACGTGAGATTAAACCTTTTTAAACACGATGAAATACAGCTTACCTTGTCTTCATATGTCAGCAAATTAAGATGAAAGATGAATCAACAATAAGCGATAAGTGTTGATAGAAGAGACTAACGAAATTTTCGATCCATAAGAGGATCAAAACCTACAAAAACGAACAGCAGAATTATTTTGTCAGACTATAATTACAAAAGAATTACAGTGTCGACAAAGCGGATTAAGCAAAATGTATAGCGAAAAATAAAACAAAAAGCTATTGTACACAACAAGTAGGGGAAACCATTAAGAAATCCTATTGTCTTCACCTAATTGTTTGTCTTCATGTGAAACTGTAATTTGGTTGTGTAAGACTCTTATTAGAAACTTCAGGCTTCTGAGCTTTTGTGTGTGTAAAGTGAGGCGAGAAAAAATATAATAACATAGATGAAGTCAAATCCACTATGTGCTAAAGAAGGCTCCACACGGCCTTTAACTGACAGAGCAATGCAGTCATCTGAACAAAGCTTGTCTGAAATTTGTCGGCACCACACCAAATTTTCCTCCCAACAGATGCCAGGAACTCCATCTAATCGTATTGTCAACGATAACTTCACCTCGTAGGTGTTTTTAAAAGATCGCCTTGAATGTGATGTGAAATTTGACAATATTAGAAATGACTTTGTTGTCGTTACTACTGATCCTTTATGATGAAAGAACATTCCTAATTTGTCTTTGTCTTCAACCTAACCTATTCTAAGTTTGAACTACCATCCTAGTTGTCTGCAAAGGTAGATTCAGGTTCTAAGTAATCTACATCCGAAGATGGTACACTTAATAAATTGCCTACATGAGGACTTTAACATACAACATGAGACTTGGACTTACTACTATCCACCTTCACAAGAAGGACCGCATGTTAAACAAACCTAATACCGGGTTGAATTCTAACAAGAGAGTGATTAGAAAAATAAAAGTTAGTTTTCCAAGTAGTTTTTCTTCTGTTGTCAGATTTCCCCACTTATTGTCTACTTAATGACTTTTAAACATACGATATTCGATAAACAGCATACAAAAAAAAAAGAAATATCAAGAATATATGTCGAAATATAATAGGCAAAGCATACGAATATCGTTGATAAAATAAATGAATTGGCTGCAAACCGTAAGCAAAAGCGCGGAGAAGAAATGATAAAGTATGATGAAGTTGGCTGCATGCATTCTATTCGATGGGTTTTCACTTTCCATTGAATTTGTACTCGTCTTCATTCATCTCATAGCGCCAGTCTGACAAACCAAAGCAAATTGTTTTACAGAGAATTGTCAAAATATAAATATGTCGATGCTGTAATAAAATACGTTAAATTTGCCTGAAAGAGAATCGAATTCGATTACTGCCATCATGACTTCATCTGAAAATGAGTTTGAATTCGGACATTATATCGTCTGAATTTGTCTTTTAATTTTATAATGACGTCGTCACATTGTGACGTCATTATATGTTTGAAATAATTTTTATTTTTAAATGTCAAAATCTCGGACTTCTCACTAGTAATTCAATTATATCAAAAAATCACGAAGAAAAACATGCCTCTAAAAAACGAAAATTCTCCAAAAATCGATCAATAAGGACAAGTTCGACTCAAAATCTTCAGGAAGTACGACTCGAGAAAAAAAAATTCAATTAACATCAAGAAAGCGAAAAAAAAAAAGTTTTTCCACAAATATATTTTTAAAAGAAGGGACATTCGAGCACGAAACTCGAAGAATTTTTTCATTCTGAAGATGGGTCTTGCCTCGATGTTTTCCACATCAAAATGAGGTTCACACTTTCTTCTTTCACCTTTCATATTTTCATAAAATAACGTTTTCACCACCATGGAAAATTTGATCAAAATATTCTTACTTGTTGTATGGTTTCCAACCCCACAGATGAGCGAAACTGTTGACAGTAAAGGTGATATGCATACTGATGACAGTAGTCAGTAAAAATGGCACCAGGTTGCTTATCCAAAGACTTTCGTTCCAGAAATACCACGGGACAAACACAGGAATGACGTAAGCCAACAATACAACTAGGATTCCATAATGTCTGAAAGAAATTCAAAACACATAATAACATTATCTACTTGTCGCATACGAAGGGTGGCTATATAAATTTTTTTTTTTTTGAAATGATAACAATATAGAATGTTGACAGTTTCTGAGCAAGTTTCATTTAACAGGTCTCAAGGAGCTCGACAAGACCGCATATAAGTACCTATTTAACTCGAAAGTTGATTTCGTTTTTTTTAAACGGTCATTTTCACAATCAGGTCTTCAATTAAATGAAGACGTGGCATTTTCAAAATTTTACGATTCAAAAATCACTCCTTTCTCCCTTTTTGCCTATACCCACGGTTACATATTAGAAAGTACTTTCCCCATAAAGAATCGAGCAAAATGCAGTTTACCCAGCATTATTTCCTCGTTCAGTTTATTTTATTTCACATTCGCCAATCCGATTATACTGGCTTTCTTATTTTTTTTTATTAATGGTAAATCGTGTTCCATACTATATGGAAGAAACCTGTGTCGTGTAATCTTGTTTAGAGCATTCGATTGACCTACGTTCTGGGGCATTAACTACACCAGACGTACTAGGAAAAAAACGAATGCATTGTGCAATAACGTGTGATAATGCAACGAGTGCGACCAACACTTAGTATGAAGGGTAAAAAATAAGAAAAAATAAATAGTAGTCGCGTAGACGTACTGTCGAAAGGGGTCAATGAATACGATTCGAAGTTCGATCAAATTTCACCCATATTTTCAAGGGCACCTAATAAGAATAATTGACAGATAGTTCTCACTAAAACAAAATATGACTTGAATTGCAAAAACAACGCAGCATTATTTCCAACTTATGCGTAATTCCGTATCAAAAATAATATCAAAATTCAATTTCCTACATAATACATCTCAAAACGACTCAAGTCTTCGTAAAACTCAAACGATACTTAAAAAATAACGAAGATACCTCTATAAAACAGGGACACAGCCAGTGATGTTACAACAACGAGGGATGGGTTAAAGAATAAAATGCCTGACCCTCAGAAATTTCACTTTCCAAAATGTACCGATCTGCTTAACATGAATACAAACACCAACGGAGATTGGAGAAAACGCATCATTTTCGCTGATTTCACATCCAGTTGGATAAACCTTCTCGTCGTTTTTTTTTTTTTTTTTTGCAACGAAATCAAACGATAATTTTTGAAATTCCATTTAACGAGCCTAGGTAGTAGATATAGTATTACGAAATTTTTTAGCCTTTTTACGCCACAACACGTAATTCGCATGAATTAAAAAAAAGTGTCATCGCAGTATTTTCACTGAACTGCAACTGCTTTGACAATTCGTATTATATGTACAACTTAATAAAATGTCAATGAAAAATATTTAAAACTTAACAGATATGAAAAAATATTCTAACTACTAAAGAATCCGGCCTCCGAGAAAATACATTGACCTCATAAATAATTTTATTTTCCTTCTTATACTCGTATATAAATGATCAAGAGACCGTCGAACAAACAGCCGAATCGATGCAACTCCGTAAACCGAATAACAATTCGCATTAATTGAAAAAAACTTCTTTAAAAGTTTAAATTAATACGATCGTCATTTACATTTGTGAACTGAATATTCATTGGCTCCAAGATTCGTGTCCTGTATACCATTTTTAAATCTGTCTAGCAAATCTAAAAATCACTGGGAACTTTTTTTTTGAAAAACTCTGGTCAATCTGGGGTATCTATTATGTAGTTATTGCTTCCTTCTCAGACTTGTAAGCCAGATTAAGAATACGAATGAATGAATCTTGCCAATGATTTTTGGCACAATTTGCAACAGGCAAACTAAATTCTTCGTGTTTAGCGTTAATGGAATATTTTAATTAAGAAAAGAATAAACTTTCTTCTTCGGAAAAGTACCTTTTCGCAACGAGCGATTCGCAATATTACAAAATAAGTTAGTACTCAAACATCCTTTTCAAGTAGACCTATTTTATTATACATTCAATATTAAAAGGAAAAAATTGTTTCGTACCCCTAATTAATCATTATCCTGGACTCGAAACCACGCATAACTAGAAAGGTTTTGTTTCTCTTTTTTGAAAACACAATCAAAAGGAGAATGTTGCTAATGAATAATGCGCCCTCGTCAGTTTAAATTTTCATTTCACTCGTGAATTTTACTCGGGTAATCGAATAAATACGCACATTTGCACGAGATTCTAAGACTCGAATTCAAGAACGACACCCAAGTATCGACAATAACTCAAGAATTACTTATCTCAATAAAATTATATCTATATATACTTATGTATGGACATAATTGATGATGTGAAAAATGTAAGAAATGCAAGTATCGTTCTAGCATTCAGCCCTTAGTAAATGGCCGAAAATATGAAAACGTGATGACTGTTTTTTTTCTCTCACCCTTGATTCGTGGCTGAAGATAATTAACGTACGTGACACTACGTGGAAGTTGAAAATTTTTTCATTACCGTGAATTTAAAATTTTGTAGAACATGCTTCAGTACATACGAAAAAACTGTTTCAACTTTAACAAGGGTACTGCTACATGCATCTCAAATAGAATTAATGAAAAAATACTAATACCCAACCCGGATGAATGAAAAATTTATGCCTTAAATGCCGGTGCTGTGAAAAGCTGAAATTTTATATCGCAAGCTAGCCTTCTGAATTTCATTTCTAAAGTAAATTTGAAAGGTACTTGCAGAGTTGTTTTCTTGATAATGTGATGAGAGTTTCTATGCCTTTCCACTGTTTATCTTTCAACATTGAAAATACTTTTAAAGCAAGAATATATAGGTTATTAAGTTCGAATGAAAACCAGAAGGATTGGACAAACATTATCTCCATAATTCCTATTTATAATGCAGCTACAACGAAAAATTTGGCATTGTGCTCACTGATTATAATCATTTCTCAAGTTCATTCATTCGTATTTCTAACATAGACCATTTTATACTGCTCAAAGTGAAAAAATATCGAAGATTTTATTGTAACCATTAAAGGATTTGCAAAATTATCGAAACAAAATTCATACCACGTAAGCTTTGAGGATTACAAATTGGGCATACGCGTGAAATTAACCATCACGTCAAAACGCCATCAAACCGCCAAATTTTTACGTCGAATAAAATTCAATACGTTTACCTTATTTTTGTAAGAAATTTAAAACAAAATCATCGATTAGTTTTGAATGTTGAACTTTATTTTTGGTTTTAATCGCAAACCGACTTTCAAATGCTGACCTCCAATTCAAATCATTTCTTAATAACACACGAGGAACCAATACTAATTATCAAAAATAAAACCTGAAGTAAAAATCAACTTTTGGGAGAGTCGTACTGGTTTGAATATGATTTCCAAAGACTATTTTGTTCCTATAAATTACAAATTTTAATAAAATATTAATCTTTCTATTCGCCACACATGGTTTAAATTCAAACGTGAAAAAAACGCGCAGCTATGCGAGACTTGAACATCCTGCTCTTTTCCCTCATTTCCTCGGGGACAGTAACTATCACCATTTCATCATTAAAAATTACCTCAATAAACACCCGAATCGTCAACTAAACTTTAATTTTTTTTTTCACCTCGAAACAAATTGCAGTTTTTCAAATTTCCGTATGCAACGTTCTCTTTCCGAATTTGTAGTCTTCATTGGACTAAAGTGTGCACTGTATACCGCAACTATTTAACCCAGCGTCAGTAATTATTTTTGAGAAAGGTGGAGAAACAGATGGCTGAAAAAATTTCCGATGAGTCGATGGAAAGGGAATTTGTAATGAGAAAAGGAGGAAATTGATTGTGTTTGATGAGGCGAGCAGATAGTTCCATGCGAGTGACATCCGCTTCAATGAAAGGAGAGGGACATTGGACAAAGAAAAAAAGTGAATCAATTTTTGTCATTGGGGCTCACCTGTGCTGGAACATGACGACTTTATCCTTCTTCAAATCATCCATCCAAATAGTCTTGTTCTTCTCTTTCACGTCCGGATGGGCCAACGTTAGCAGCCAACCGATGTGCGAGAAAAAAAAACCTCTGGCCGCGTTCACCGGATCGCTGTCCGTGTCGCAGTATTTGTGGTGCAGACGATGAATTTGCGACCATCTGTAAACGCTCAGCTCGAAGCTGACGGTCTGCAACAGCATGAGGAAAATGCGTAATGATAAGGTGGCCTTGAACGCGTTGTGTGACCACAATCTGTGTGCGCCAGCGGTGATTCCAACTTTACCGGCGTATAAAATTGCAATGGCTGCATGCGATCAGAGAAAAAGAAGAAAAAAAACATGGAAAAAAATTAAAAACTTTCACGTCGGTCGTTTTCGTTTAATATTCGATGCTTGTAACTTACACCACAGAACGGTGTACAGTTGCACGTGCCCGGTGAGCAGCAAATACGTGGCATACACGCACAATATGTGAGCGATGAGAAAGAGTACTCGACGAGATCTCACGTAAAATATCTGCATACTGGTGAGGTGAATCTCATTTTCTGGAGGATCGTGGTATGGACTGCGTTTGACACGAGGGTCCATTGACAAATGATCTGCGGTAAAAATTGAAGAAAATATCGTTGGTTGTGTCTATTAATTTTTTAATGTGATTTTGTTGGTTTCTCATTATATTTACGATTAATATCGTTCATTCGATTATTATTCTTGACAAAAATTTAAGTAATGGGTGAACCAAAAATGGTCAACAACACGAATACACACTGGCTATCCCAAGAAAACTAACGATAGAATTCATCAAATTACTCAAAAAACCGAAAAATACTACTACTACTACTTCTTAAAAATAACGTTCTCTTTGATGTTTAATACATTAATGAGTTGTTCCTGTTATAAGAAACAGAGATGGTGTTTCTCCAACTGAAAGTACTGCAAGCCCACTAATAATGTCATGGGCTCGAAAAAGGCAAGTAAAGAATGCCAGAGCACGATTTTAGGTTAAAATCTGGAGAAGATGCATTAATTTGATCTTTTTCAATATCACTAGTGACTCGACTGTAAGTATAGATGAGCAAAACAAGGATCAAGATCAAGACCGAGAGCATAATGGTGTTTGTTTTGGTTAGTCTTAGTTTACGTATTTGTCTTGCAAACTCGAATCTTAATCTAGCACAGTCTAGATGTGATAATTTTAGTTTTATTCTTGCTCACCAGATTATTACTATTATTGGCGGCTAAATGAAACTAACCATTCATGGCTTCTCAAAATAGGAAAAAATTTTGACCCATAACACCAATAAATGATTGAAAAAAATTTAATTCTAATTATTACGTAAAATCCAAGAAGAAAGATTTTGGAAACTTCACAATTTGTTCATGTTATTTTGTTCTCAAAATTTGCATTTGATGTTTACCTTGCTATGTTAACTGTTGGTCTTGTTGTTGATCTTAATCTTTCCACAGAAGATATGATATAACATTGATTTTGGTAGTTTCTTTCGAGAAAAAAAAATTTTTTGCTATTTCTGTATTAAAAATGGCTCTTTTTTATAGGTGAAATTTTTTTTCCTCTAAAATTCTAGATTTTACTGGATCTCCGGCTGCCCAGCTTCTTTCCACTTTTTTTTTGCATTTTTGCTCTTTTTCATATACGTAAGAACATGTATCGAGTAACTTTTGATCATATTATTTTGAATTTCATCAGAAAATTCATAATTAGTTGGGTGTAATGGGTATATTCGAAGATTTTTTCCAACTTTTCAAGATTAACCAATCTCCAAGCTTTCACGAACTCTCATTTATGTGCTAGAAACTCGTGAACTTAATTATCAAAATAAAGTTAAAAAGGAAAAAAAAAGATTTTCTCAATGCCAGCAGCTCCTCGGATGGCTAATAAACTTGATTTTCTTGACGTAAATTTGTTTTACGTCCAAGTAATTAATTCAAAACAAATTATTTCCCTCAAAATTACAGAAAAAAAAAAAAAAAAATTGAAATTATTAATCAAATACAATTGAGATTTTAGAAATTTACCATCATGAAATTTTTGCGAGCAATTCGTAGATACTCGATAATTTTTGACGTTATTTTGATTCACAGTTGTTTAATTATGTGCTTCAATCAATTAATAGCGATTTGTGGGATAAATTTTTGACCGAGAGGATGTCAACAAGACCAGAAGGAAAATAATTTTGTTTCGTCTATGTTTGGGCTATAATTGTGAAAATAGGAGGAAATTAGAAATTTTTATTTCTTGCAAGGGCGCAGCCAAGGGTGGGAAAGGTGGCAATTGTCCCAATGAAAATTTTAGCAATAAATTTGTGATAACTGGTTCCACAGATGCGAAATTTTTAAAATTTGCAGAAGTGACGAGCAAAAAAAAAGTCATAAAATATTTTTTACCCACCCTTTAAAAACCCCTGGTAACGCCCCTGATTTCTTGTTATGTCAATTCATGCAGTTAATTACATTTTCCTAAAATTCATCTTCACATTTCACGCATATCACTTTTGCGTATCTCGAGTACTTCTACTGAAGCATATTGTTTCAAATACTTGGGTATTTTTCTCGTTTTAACAGAACAATTCCACTGTTTATAACATTGAACCAGTTTATCCAACATGAATCGTATATTATAAATAAATACTCCCAAGCGATAAAATCAAAACCAAAATTTAGGTCCTTTAAACAACTGTATGCATCTTTCCAAGTAGAAAGTAAAAAGCAAACGAAATACGAATTTTTTTTGTCTATATTTCAAACATAAAATCAATTTATTTTCAACGCTCATTTAACGGTAGAAGATGACCTTTTCTTACCAGAAAAATTTAATTAAATTATAATCTGTAAGTATAATTTTCTTGACTAACGCGCGCGTTACATTACCAGAGAAATTTTGAGCGAGGACTAAACTTCAGGATAGAGCATAGAGTAACTAATACGGTCCAGCGGAAAAAAGGCCTTCTAAAATTGTAAGACTTTCTCGATAAATGAAACATGTCACGTATGTGTGGGCATCGCATACAATTTATAACGCAATTGAAAGCACTCCACTATTAATAGGAAAAATTACATACGAATTTAAGCGAGCGAGTAAAGTCAACAATCTGCTGCTACATTGAGACAACAGAAAATTTTCATCCAACCTAAATTGCGTGAAGCGTGGCGTATATTTCGAGGGATTACATTGGCCGTTTCGATGTGCTGCATTGCTGTCGGGTAACAATTAATTTACTAAAAGAAATTCATTTTATTAGTGGTCAATCCTCAGACGTAGTAAAAAACATCGAAAAATACGTAAACCATACCGTAAAAATTATAGAAAAAAATTTCTTTACTCAAACCAACATCATATTAATCCGAACACGGGTGAAAAAAAGTTTTCGCACTACCTTCAATTCTCGAAACAATGTAAATTAGTTAGAAATTTTACCCTAACAATGTGTTTCCCGGTGATACGTTGCACTTGTTTTGGGAAACAAGACAGCATTACTGGTCTCACATTGCAAAATGATCTTGTGGAAGATATTTCGTAAAAGTAACCTTTGGCTAAAATGCGATCGAAGATAATTGATATTTTATACTGAATTGATGTCAAAAATTGTGGAGTAGCGAAGGTTTGCGGGGCCATTTGTTGTAATTTGTCATGCAATAAAAAACTAAACTGGGCCCTAGATTTATATCTGACCGTAAGGTTAATTTATGCAAGTAGGTTTTTAAAAAACCTGCACCCTAAAAAATATTCGACGAACAATGAATAATTTTCTCACTCTATTATACTTACTCGCCTCAATTTAAACAAGATACAAGTATCATGAGTTGTCGAAACTGATGCATTTCTCCAAGTCCGAACATACACTTCTTGAATTCTTCATCGCTCTTTCAAACTATAAAATTATTTGCTACCAAACTTCATTCTAGCTATGTTTTGAGGTTTTATTTACAGGCTACCTTTCATATAAAGGATTTGAAACCAAAACCGATGAAAAATTTCGCAGCTCAATCGTTACTTTTAAAATTTTTAATAAATTTAATTTTTGTTTAAAACTCTATTGTGAATTGATGGGGAAATTAAATTCATCGAGGCCTCTAGAAAATGTTACTTATTGCACGAAAATTCTCAATTTATTTTTTCTCAAAATTTAAATTTCCCTTTATTCTGAGGTTGACAAAATCTGCCAACAACTAAATAAACTTGACTAAACAGTTTCTCTCATTTCGTCAAGTCTAGTCGTCCACTTGACCATGTAGTGGAAAAAATAATGATTTTAAAAATTATTCTTTACAATTCTAGACTATCTTGACCCAGAAGTTTCATTTTGATGGGGTTTCTGAACACTAACTACCTAAAGCCAGTCCCACACGATGCGTGTATTTGGCGAATGTTATTCGGCAAATATTCGGCCCAAACATTTGCCTCGCTGCTTTGCGGCTCCTACACTACACCATAAATATACGAACTTATTCACGCGCGTCATGTAGGAGCCATCAGCAAGCATTCAATATGTACAAATATTCGTCATCCCTTTGACTCGCAAATTATTTACCGACAACTGCCAGAACCTAGACAAATGTTTGCCGAATGTTCGGCAATGCCAAACATTTGCATTGGCATTTCTCCCACACAATGCGCAAATGCAGACAAATGCCGAATGTTTGTCAAATACGCGCATCGTGTGGGACAGGCTTAAGATAAAAGTCATCCTTCTTATTTCCAAGCATAGGAAGTTGGTTTTTGAATATATTTATTTTAATTGGTTCTTTCATTCAAATTTGTCAAAAATATAATTAAATCTAACGAAAACTCATCCATATTGCCGTAAAAAATTATTTAGAAAGAGAGCTTCGTTTTTGATACATTATCAGCACTTCTACATTAATACATAAAGAGAGTTAACTTGAAAGGGCGCATTTTTTCACGATGTATTGAAATTCCCTACCATTTGTTCAGTCAAGAGGCATTAAAAAACGTACTTTTTGACTGGATGTTGCAAAAAAGTAATTTTCGTGTAAACCGACAAAAAAAATTCACGTATTTTTGCGTTATCTTAACAGGCATTGAACTACGTTGGGTAATTTCGTTATTTCGGATATTTTAAACTTGGTTTTGTAAATTACGAAGCTCTTTATCGACGAAAAAAGTATTTTCACGAACATATATGAACCATTTTCTCTTATTTTTCGGCCGCAAACTCAAAAATACCTCCAATCTCCAGTCCGAATCCGTGAAGAAATTTTGCAACGAACCATGGCGAATCTAAAAATTCTAGAGACGAATTTTATTCTTCGCACACAAAGTAAAGGAACCCCATTTAGTGCTAATGCGAGTTTTTCGCGATGATGAAAAGGTTATGCTCGAAGTTTAGCTGATGCCATATTATGACGAGTACAGAATTTGGCAGAAGGCAGAAGCCAGCTTAGGAAGAGGTGCAACGAGATGGGAAAAGTTGAATTTTCATCTTCAAAAAACTTCTCTTTGCGAAATGTGTCTCCGTAATGAAATCATAATTCAGTAATTAAATCCACGGATTTACAAATTCACGATAAAAACTCAATAATTCACTGTCGGGACAAAGGTTAATTATGTTTGCATAACTAATTAGCAGCGGTATGGGGTTTGTTCAAACGAACGACGTCGTTCAATTTACAGTTTTTAAAAGAACGTTAGTGTGTTATGTTTTGCAAATAAGAATGAGCTCAGACACAAGGTTGGACGAAAAAAATTCAGCTAGCCGAATTTTCTTATTCGCCGAAATAGAGGAGAAAAGTCAGAAAAAATAATGAAGTAAAGGTTGTAAGAAATAATCTCACAAATTGGAAAATAAGTGAACTGAATCAGTATCGCGGTGGGGCACATTCTAAGTGATTGATCCACCAAAATTTTACTAAAATTACTACACTTTTTTTTGGGTGGTGAAAAGGAATATCGGAGGCAACCGAACGCGAATTAAAATTAAAATTGGATTCGTAACAATGAAAAAGCGTATAAGCTCACAAGCAATACACCGAATAAAATAATTTTTTCAATTCACGAATCATCGAAATTTTGAGCAACAGTTGGTGAAACATTCGGTAATGATGCCATACAAAAACTACCACTATTTTTCAACTATTTCCAAGCAGTTTTTGACTCGAATACCAAACTACAGGATTATGAAACCTCAATGGGTATTTAATTTCGATATTAACCATTACTACACCAAAAAAATCTAACATACATAGCCCAATTGTATTTTTCAAACTTTTCTTACTCTTACTTGGTTATCAATTTGTACAGTGTAATAATGTTTTGTACGTGACATTCTCAGAATATGGGCTGAAGTAGGTTCGTAACACTCGATTATAACTGATACTCGCCTTTATTTACAATATTTTGCGTATTTAAAGCATTCTACTGGAAGAGAATGAGACATTAGTGATTGAAGAAATCTACCTTATTTACAAAGGAAGTAGAGAATAATTACGATGTGAAGCATGCGTTTTCGATAATATTCAGGTCCGGTTCAAGACTGAATTTTATTGCACTTTATTGGTTGAAAAATTAATAATTTCGAAACTGAGTTGGACCGAGTGAATAAAAAGTTGACAAAGTCTGCCTAACAATAAGGAAACAAAAAACGTAACTAACTGGGTAATGATCGAAAAAGAACCTATGATTGGAAGCAGTAACAAACCAGGAGTAAAATATATTCCAATTTAAGAATGTAAGGTCGATTTCTACAGACAACTTGTAGGATTGTTTTCCTGAAAATCACCGGGTGAGATTACAGTTATTTGAATTTAAAGAATTGAAGATCAAAAGAAGAGACGAATTGTAGGAAACTGCGAAGTGCGAACTGATGAGAAAAAATTTTTTTTGATTGGACGATCATCCCAGATCAAGTTGGAATAGGAATATTTCGTAATAAATATGGCTGGTAAAAAGAGTGTACTGAAGATCGGATATGACATTGGAACAGGTTAGGGATTGAATTACCCAGATTAATAAAATTATAATGCGAGAATACTTACGCCAAAATGATATGTACAGACTTTTCGCAAAGCCTTCCCACGTTTGCATCAGCTTCCTCTTCTCATTGGGAACGATTTCCTCCAATGCACTTTTTGTCTTGCACATGGCGACGTTTTTCGGCAATGCACACAGAAAATGAATAAAGGAAACCAAATCTCCAATAAATTAGATCCGACAACTTCACCGTACAAACCGCACAACGTGAGAACTCGGCTTCTAGCCTTCAATTGACAGATCACAATTTGCTACACGCTTTCAGCCAATTTTCAAGTCGTTGAAAAGAATGTGAAGCGCAATCGACACGACAGGTTTCGGCGATGACTGCGAATTTTTAACAACTGAAACCGAATAAAAAAACCAATATACCTATTATCGTGGGGATACTCCCATGAGTCCTGCGCGCCTGGCGTGTGCAAAGGACACATGTCTGCTGAAGGAATGTAGGCAGGCATGTGACCGGGCTGAGGCGGTTGCTCATTCTGTTGTCATACAGAGAGAGAGAAAGGTGCGTGCCAAAAGTTATATTTTGTTGTCTCTGAACTTTAAACACATTATATGTAAGTATATAAATGTCTAGTAGTTAGTTACCATTACTTGGTAGCAGAAGCAAGAGGATAGAAATTCGGCAAATTTTAATTACCTAACAGAAAAACGGACTTGTTGTACTGGCTTGTTTTCCTGTATGCTATACTGCGCTCCTACAGTCAACGCAAATTGAACATTGAAAAAGAGTTTGATCTGCAGATGCAAATAAAACAAAATTGTGGGACAACTTTGAATAGCCTAAGTCAAAAATTGAATCAATTTTCGACTGTATTTGCAACTTACAAGTACATTATAGGCATCTTCAGGTTATCTCCCATACACAAATTCTTATGACGAACTTGTTGAGAGAATTACGCATTTGCAACATGCAAGGACATTATAGACATCTTCTGGTTATCTCACATATACAAATTTGTATGACAAACTTGTTGAGAGAATTACGACATTTGCGCGTAAATACCTAATAATAGTAAGGAACCTGTGATTATAAACAGTCTCTTTATTGTATAATTATTCTTAAAACAATTAACAAATTTCCAGTTGTCGAGAGTAAAACATTCCTTCACATAAGGAATTGAGAATATACGTAATAATATTTCAAGGTCATGTATTGGGATAGCATATTAGTGCGACCAATATGCAACATTCGGCTAAAAGAATTTTTAGCCGCCCCAGTATAATACGTAATGTCAACCAGATGGTTTTCATCACGTAGCTATTGAACCTTTTCAGCATCTTCAACACAAGCAAGTAGAAAAAATTCTACCTGCTAGTGTTGAAAAGATGGTTGATTGCTTTCTTCACTGTAATAACTGAAGGAAGCAATTGGCCAACTCTACAAAACATCAAGGCCAATATACGCATTTTTTGTGTAAAAGGAGTGAACAAAGAGAGATGGAGATATCTCCTTTCTCACTCACTCTCACATGAAAAAACCCGATACTGTAGAAATACAGAAATACCATTTTTTTGTCAGTATGACATCGGCAATGGTAAGGCTGGATGAAGATAAAAGAGTCGATCCAACTCTTTTGTTCTTGATCGCATACCATCCTTGATAAAGAATTATCAAGGACAGAAATGCACCATCCTTACAAACACAAAAGACATGCGTCGTATATCTTTTATCTTTGCAACATAGATAAAAATATGAAAATATATACGCACACACTGAAATGATGACAGGCATCATCTCCTGGAAAAATTGCAGAACGTTCATTCAAACCACTACAGTTGTAGAAGATGTCCTGCCTGATCGATCTTGAAGAGATTTTGTGCGCTATTCTATTGATATTCTTATGTATCTTATTGTTAATTGTTCGTAATTTTGTGTGTCGCAATTTTTACAAAAAATTTATGTAAAAACGCGTAATTTCAGTGAAGCTACATCGTCAAATTTACAGCCATTTTTGCAAGTTAAGAATTACTTTTGCAAAGTAATTTCACATAAGAATTTCGGAGTGTATTGAGCTCGAAATCCGCAAATAACTTTGACAGTAACTAAAAGAGGATTTTACGGGTTGTCAATTTTTTGCAAAGTTAAGAAATTGAAACATACCTGGTAAATACAAGTGCATTTAATATTTATTGTGTACCAAATATTGAAGTGTTGTCTAATTTCATGTTCTTTGCCACCAATAATGCCTGATGAAGGATGGATTTCATACAATATCAGCTATGTCAATTAGTATGGGATAATTGACGGAGTTGATAATGGAATCCACTCATCATCTTATTCTTTGTAGACAAAAATTTAATACTTAGTGAACAGGGAATTAATTAGGCATCGCGCTATAGGAAGTTTCGGCAAACTTGAGGGTAAAATTGTGTAAGAAACATCGTATTTTTGTAATCCTAAACTTCAAAATTTAAATTTTAAATTTATTTTTGGCAATTTTGTAGTCAAAATTGCGTAACAAAATTACCTTCTCCACTGAAATTTTACAAACTTTGGTGTAGAAAAGTGTTGGCGTGACACAGCTCAATTAGTTCGATTTGTTTTACAAGTGCCACAACTATGAGAAATGTCATTGCACCTCTGGTCATGCCCAAATTTTAATTTGACATGACCTGGAGAACATTACCAAAATTGGTAAAACAGTCATCACGCCATAATACCTCTTAGCAATCTTGAACACAAAATTGTGTACAATTTTCACGGTACTAAAATATGAATGTAATTTTCAATAATCTTGTATTCAAAATTGTAGAAAAAAATTAGTTTCCTCGCAGTAATTTTTCAAATTTCTATAAAGAAAAGTGTTAAAGTTGGCGTGCTAACATAGCCCCGTTTGAAAAGTGTGTATTCAGTTCACAATTGCCAAAACTTGAGGAAAAGTCATTGTACCCCTGGGTTATGCCCAAATTTCAATTTGACATGACCTGGACAACACTTTATCTACTATCACAGTAATCAAAATTGTCAGAGAAAATCAGTTCTTCACAGAAATTTTTCATAACATTTCTGTAAAAAAGAATGTTTGTATTGACGCACCTCCATTAGCTAGCTAGCAATATGTATATCCATTTTGCAAACACCACAACTTTGGAATATGTCGTTGTGCCTCCAGGTCATCCCAAAATTTTAATTTGACATGACCTGGCCAATACATTAATTTAAAAATTTATACAGCAATCTTAAACCAAAATTTTGACCTGACTAAAGGATAAAGAGCAATCTCGGTCCTTTTAATAATTTTGTGCCTACATGCAGCAAATTTAGAAAATGTTATTGTACCCACAGGTCATGCCCAAATTTTCATGGGCACATCCTCATGGACACTTTAACATAAAAATTTTAAACATCCAAAGTCACAGCACATATTGATAAAATAGAAACTTACTTAGCAATCTTGTAAACAAAATCGCGTAATAGTAAGTGTGGTGATGGGGAGTCGTTGACAAACGAGTGTGTACTACACACTTGTCAACCACCTATTGGGCCAGTGGATTATATCCACGAACTACTTTTTTGCACTCACAGCTATGTATTTCATCTGCATAGCTAAACTTTGATACTGGGTTAGGCCCACACACACATCGGTTACAAACACTTATACACCTTCTTTGGTATTTGTGTGGTGCTGTGTATAAATCTATACGCACACCCACAGTAGGCATTCTAAGTCATCAATTAAGCGTAAACTAAAAACATTATTACAAAATTGTTAACTACTTTACTCAGTAATGATGTGACTTTGATAAAAATTCAAAGTTGGAGTCAACCACCTTACAATCTTGTAAAGAAAATCAAATCGTGTTTAAAATAAAAAACTAACAATATTGCGTAGCTAAAGTTACAGCAACGTTGTATTTTTATAATTTTGCACATGTTCATTATTGCATACAAAATTGGCTTTTCTCCTATGGGTCATAAGCACATAATGCGTTTGAAAAAACATACATCACAAAATTTTTTTTACTTCTCCAGAATTTTCAAAACACAAAATTGTCAGAAAGAAAAATTTTTTTAAACACATGATGCAACTTAGATAGGCATCATGAATCCCATAATAAAAGCAGGTAAATCTGTCATTTGTTATGTGGACTAATGACCTATTATCTGGATACGTCACAGAACATAAATTTATAATTTATGTGAGAAGCTTAACATGGATTCTGAATCATTGTAACTTGTTTAGAGTAAATGTCATTGCGCCCATGGGTCATGACCAATTTTCAAATTTGGCTATCACCTGTGTGCAAAGACATAACAAAATTTTTCTCCTTTCTTGAGTAAAATTTTGTAACTATAATTTCTCAAACATAGAAATGCTTGTCATGATGTTGCTTCTTGTATTAAACAAAACGCAACCATTTCTACATTTTTCAAAATGGAAAAAGAAAATATTCCCTTTCTATCACACAATGTTCAATGTAGAAATGCTTGGCATGATGTTGTGTCATGTATTTAACAGAACACAACTACTTCTACAATCGTCAAAATTGTTTTTGGGTAAAGAGTGTGAAATGCTTGTCATCCCATTTCAACTTTACGCATCTTTGAATCAAAAATGCACACATAACTCACTACTATGGCGATAAAGTACAAATTAGACAATCAATACAATGAATAGAAAAAATATTTAAAAATTTTTTAATTTTTGTGTATATACTATTGTAAATATTCTTTGTCAGAATTATGTCGTCAAATAACGACACATCAACCATGTCAAGTATGCCACTGCCACTGCCAACAGAGCCAGCACCGGCAATTTTGATTGTTCCGCAACAACTCCTGGAATAGGGAACATCCATGCCAGCATCGACACCACCTCCACCAAAAATAGCAGTAAATCCTGTACCATCAACATCTACCAAAGATCCATGTAAATTGGTGGAAACGGTGAAACAGCTTGCACGGCAAACTGGGAAGTCGCTAACACAGGTGGAGAAAAGTCTGCTTGTAAAAGTGGCAGACAAAAACCATACAGATGGGACCGAGTACAGCATGAGCAATATGAGTGGGGTCAACGAATATGAACTTGCTTTAGAGATATTTGCAGAGTCCCTTCATAGAGCTAATGCATACCTGCTCAAACTGAGTGTGTTACTGAACATTCTGCAGCTTACTTTCGTGCAAGCACAAAAGGAGCTGCCAGCTATCAGTAACACGATAGACAAACTGAAAAACCCACTGGTAGGGGTGGTCAAACAGGCCATCCTCCTGGCCAAAATGTTGGAAAAACAATTATTGGTCAAGAAGGGGTAGATTGAAGCTAAATTCCCACTAGCCAAAACCTCACCCCTGATGCTCAATCGACCCCAGGCTTCTCCCGCCACTCCAGCTGACCCAGTATCTTGTACAAACCAACAAGACGCAGAATCAAAAGGAGGCTCGTCTTCACAAGAAGCAAAGGCGTGCGGAGGAGCAGAAGAGGTTGGATGAGCTAAAGGAGATGGCCAAAAAGGCTGCGAATGACCATCTGAGTAGAGAACACTACAAGAAGCAGATTGCAGAGATTGAAAGAACTAGGGCGGATCTTGTTCAGCAGGCACTAAATGACTACGGCTTGAGTTTTGAGGAATTCAAAACTCGCTATGTAGTGCCTGCAATAAAAAAAGGTAATACATCTCCAACTTCAATTAACACCAATAAAAGAGATTGCCTAAATTCCTGGACATGGAGGAAGAACCATCATGTAAACATACATGTATGGATACTCCTAACCATGGCCTAGAAAGCGTTGCAACCTCTACACCTAACTCAAATCATTATCATAGTCATTCGTCTACTGCAGTTGTGAATTTGGAAAAACCAAATTTGCAATATTCAGCAACAAGCTCTGGTACCCAAACCTGTAACTCCAAGTAATCATATTGAAGTCACACAACAACCAAAAGTCGTAGACCCAATTCCCTGATGTTGGGAATTAGATCCACACGACAGTGTTGAACAACCTCTAGCGAATTTGAAACCTACCAAATTCTACCTAGAGAAGTGGGATGGTGCTACTCTGACATATCTGGGCTTCATCAGAAGTTTAAAAATGTATGTGCATCTCCGCACAGACATTGCAATTCCTTAGAAAATTAACATCCTGCAAAATGCAATGCCTAAGGACATTGTCCAGAAGTTTAGTCATTTTGCACCTAATGATGTTGGATATATTCAGAGACTTCAATTTTTGCATGATAGATTTCGGGACCAGAGTAAAGTGAAAGTGGAAATCTGGTACAATATAACTGAATTTCCTATCTCTACTAATACCATTTTGTCAATCAAGATGGAATGGACGGTATTGCTGTCCTAAATGATCGATATCCGCTGGTTTCTATGGTAGTTGATGAAGAACAACTGTTCAATGTTACGGTGAAGAAATTCCCGCCTAGAGCCTATATTAATAATCTAAAAAGCAGTGAGAAAAATGTTTCTCACTTGTTCTCAGCAATCCAAAAATTTATTAAGATACATGAGATGTTTGAAAACAAGCATCCAATGAATCAAAATTCTCCAAGATATAGTAACCAAAACAAAAAAAAAAAAGCTAAAGCCAGTCCTAAATTTTTGGCCGCAACTTTTCAAAAAGCTGATGACGATCAATTTACAGACCTAGGAAAAGATAAATCTAATCCTAGGAATAACAAGAAACAAACAAGAAAGCATAAACCTAATAAGAAATATGCATCTACTTTTGGTTGGGTGCCAATTGTGTCTGATGCTCGAGCCAGGAAATTCTAGATGTATTAGTTGCGGCCATTGGCAGTTTGCTAAAAAGGTTAATTGTGTCCGAACTGTTTTGAAGAGATGTCTGAATTGCGTCCATTGAGGCAGTTTTTTTTTCTCATGATTCAGTACTTTTTTTGATTTTATTTGTTAAGTGTAAACATACGTAATTTTTCATAGCATAGTCGATTGTTCAAAACAATATTATATAATTGGTTTTTAAATTGTGTTAAACAAACATTACTGCTGTGCATCATCACTTCTATAAAGAAGTATATTATACAAAGTTTTAATTAAAAGATAAGAGGACGCAATTCATACCTACCCTACAAGACAGGGAGACACAATTGGCCTATCTCCCCTTCCTCACAGGGATACAAATGGCCTATCTCCACTTCTTCCCACAGACGCAACTGGCCCATCACTTACATCAGTTGGGGATGCAATTCAACCCGTTTTGTTAATTTGGGATGCAACTGGCAAAGTACCCTACTTTCAATGTTTCAGAACATATGATCCAAAATCATGAGGTACACGTTGCTCAGGATACTCCTTGGAGCATCATGAACATGGCACTGACTCCTGATAAGCCCTGTTTTTTTTTGCACAAACAGGCATCCTTGGTTCCTCTACTTTGACACCCACTATAACACCCCCCAGCGGAGCGCAAGATCTGTTGGGAATGTGGTTGTTACCATGCAGCAACCAAATGCCAACAGACAATGAAAGCACACTGCAAGTGGTTTGATTGCTTCTCATCAAACCACCATGCAAACTCCTTGTTGCAATTTTGCAGAATTTTTACATAAGGATTATTTAAAAAGTTATCCTTTAAAATTAATCAGAGCAAAACAGTGTAGGGGAGAATGGTGAAATTTTTTTTGCTCCCCAAATTACTTCCTCAATGGGGTTTTACTGTATGTAACACTAAATATTATAATAATTATTGCAGTAAATTGGGAGTAAATTCAGTCAAATATGGATATTTATCAATATTTTTACAAATCGATACGTATCGACATTTTTTACACCTTTAAGAGCTGCAACTACTGAACAAGCTGAGATATCACAAAATTTGTCAGGACCAATTATTTATGGTTCTTCCTTAAGTTTACATTGAGGTAATTCATTTTTTGATACAAACAATAAAATTCTATATCTTGGGATCTCAGAAATATATATCAAAAAGTGCATGGCAGCATTTTCTAACAGATTTTTTGCAGCTTTAAAAACATTCATTAAAACATGTACTTACAAAAAAAAGATAACATTGGTATATATATTTTTTTTTCCAAATACTTTCTTGAAGAAAGGTTTTAAGCCTTAATAGAAGTTTATGGCTTTCTTGAGTGCAAATATTTAGATTCTCTTCCAAATACATCCATAGCTTCCTTATTATTTGTAAACTTTAAAATCAAGAGAAAAAGAAAAACATTTAAAAAATTGCTGTATCTCTCTTTTTTCCTATAGTTTTCACTCTTACAAAGGTTTTCTATTAGGATCATTAAAAGTCTTAAATCAAACTGCTACTTAATATATGTTTGTGTCTACAAAATGTAGTCATACTCCTACATATACTCTTATTAATCCTATATCAGCAATTCCTTTAATACATGTACAATGTGTCTCTTCAAACTGTTTTCACAAAGTATGTATAACATGCATATTTATCACATCCTTATTTCTTGAACATTATTTCCTTCCTTTCCTTTCAACACAAATCACCCACAACTGTGGCCTAATATAAGACAATGTTTTGGTGGTTGTACTTCAATCAAATTTTGTACTTAAATCAATAAGCACACAAAGATAACTTGTACATTTTCATGTGTTTTATTTGTTTTATAATACACAACATTATGATTTTGTATTGAATACTTTTATTTGAAACAATATATCCACCATAGTATATCATTACACAATTCATAAAAACAAAGCATTTTACCTACACACATACACCTGTATGTGCACAAACAAACTTATTCTAAGCACGTATACATCTGAGCAAATATGCACATGAGGTAAGTCAAAACAGAGTGAGCATTGGGATGTATACATCCAGTACATACACACCAATATCTCAAGATGTTCAGTAAGTGGTGCGAGACTCACAAATTCTATCTGAAGGGAGCTGATACATCAAACAAAATTTGTTTTGATGTGGATCAGATTTTACACACATTTTCCCTTTGACTTCAATATTTTTTTTTGTATGGTTTTCATAAATAATCAAGTATAGGACTGGTGAGTAAATATATTTCAGTGTTGTAACAGAAGTGAGTTAGGAGATAGATCTAATTGTTTGTTTAATGAATTTCTAGTTTTAAGAAAATGCATTTAAAAATTTTTTCTCACATCAATCCCACAGTTTTAGTTCTGAGTTATTGCTGTGGAGTTCATTAGTCACAATATTTGGAAAAAACATTAATACTAACCCAGAACCTGACCAATTGATTTTGGTGTGAATTGGCTGTAAGGTACGTTCCAGTATCAATATTTTTAAGTAGGTTTTCTTTAGAAAATCTTCTTATTTCACTTGATACAGTACTAGCCCTTAGGTGGAAACATTTTTTGTGTAACAACCTCAGGAAAATTATAGCACGAATAACTCAAACAGAGATAGATAGATAAATTAGATTAAATAGATTAATAGACAGATAAATAAATATAGATATATTCCATTTTCTTGTTCTCGCTCCACAAGTTGGAACAGGTCACAACTTTCGTCCAATAATCACAAAATTTGGTACAAACATTTGTACTAAGCCAAGGAGCAGACCTATTGATTTTGGCGTGGTTCAGCCAGATGGTATTTCCCAAACTACCATGTTTGCTTTTATTTTGGGTATAAAATGCTGAATTTTACACTAATAGCCACAAAATTTGGAATAATTTTTATTATAATTTATTGTAATACACTACCAATTTTGACACAGATGGATCAAACAGTACTTCCCATACTGCTATTTTTGTTTTTATATTGGTCATGGAATGTGGAATTTTGGAACAATATATATGAAATTTGAAACAAATATTTATTATAATTTATTGTAGCAAGCTACCAATTTTGGTGCTGATCTATCTGATTGTACTTCCAGTAAAGCACTTTTTTTTTGTTTTTAGGTTGACTATAAAATGCTTAATTTTAAACAAATATTTATTATAATTGCTTGTAATATGCTACCAGTTTTCATATAGATCGACCAGATTGTATTTCAGTAAAATTCATTATTGTTTTAATTTTCAAAAAGATAATGGTTTCAAACTGTAATTTTGAAATTTAGAACAAATATTTTTTATAATTTAATGTAGTACTAGAGTACCCAATGCTGCTCCGCAGCAATAATTTACACAAATCCAAATAAATATGTCGGAAATATCAATTTACCAAGTGCACTGATATGATATTGTGAAAAAAAAACAGATTTCAAGTTAAACTCAAATATACGCATAGCCAAATATATATCTGTAACTATCATCATGTGAAAGGGTTACAGAAGTGACTTTTATACACAAGATGCAATGAACTTTGTCAAGAATTGGTCAGATGGTTCTTCTCGTACCACTATTTTAGATTTCTTTTTTTTTTTGGATCAATAGCACCAAAAATTATATCAAATAATCAACTTGATTTATTTTAACATAATATAAATTTTGATGCTGATTGGTCAGATAGTAGTTCTATTACCATAATTTTGTTTTTATTTATTTTTTAATGGTCAATAGATTAGAATACATCACAGAAAAAAAGATTACAGACACAATGATACATTTCTCCTTCAATACTTCTCCCTTACCCAAATTGTAATGTCATCACAATCAACAGACATAATAATTTTTTTTGTATAACTATATTAATTTTCTATATTTTATGCATACTATTTTATTTCAATATAAGCCCTCTTTGGCAGGTGGATTTTTGCTGGTATAGTTGGGTAACACTGTAGAATTCATTGTGAGGAAAAAATGAAAATTCATTATCTTTTTATATTTTTTTCACATATAAATGTGGCCATGTATTTAGTGGCACATGCACCAATTTTTATTTAATTTTGACTGAACAATTTTTGTCTTAAAAAATGGCATGTACATTTATTATTTTGATGTTTTTTTAATTACAGGTATATGTTTTCCCCTCTTTTTTTCTTCTAATTTGCATGAAATTTTATTATTACAAAAATTATCCACATATACATATTATATTTATTCTTATTTCATAAATTTAATATATTTATTTGATTTTATTTGAAACTATATGATTATTTCCCATATTTTATCCTCTTAATTTTTCATTTCAAGAAATAATGCATTTAAATTTAGCATTGTCTAATATTTCATCAGCAGCTAAAAAATTTCATACAATCACAATATATCATTTACCCATATGAATTTACAGACAATTAATGTGGTTATCAAAATTCATGATTCTTTTTTCTCAAATACCTACTTTTTCTAGCAGGCTCGTTGCCCTAGAGGTTTTGTTTTTATTTTGACTATAAAATTCTTAACTTTGAACCAATGGCTACAAAATTTGAAACCAATATTCATTATGACTTAATATCAATTTTGGTGATTATCAGGCAGGCGGTATTTCCCGTAACACTATTTCTGTTTTTAACTTGGTTATAAAATGCATAATTCTGGACTAATAGGAAGGAATTTGAAATAAATATTTAACATGATCTTTTCTAACATGTTCTAATTTTGGCATTAATTGGCAGGACGATATTCACAGTGCAAGTCTTTTGGATGTTGTTTTTGATTATAAAATGCTTGATTTTGAACTGACCCTGCAACACTGAAAATTCATTCACCCAACCATAAAATTATTTTTTCCATTCTAATTAACAGTTTTCATTCATTTACAAATTACAATTACATAATTTGGCAACACTGGAAAAAAAACACAGGTGTCAGTGCTTATGCTACATACACAACACTAAAGCCCTACAAATATGGGTCCAGTAATATGCCATTTTGTAATAGCTCGTAAGTGAATTAATTGATATGTATGTTTAATTTCATAAATTTTAATAGTCTGAGACTTTTTTACTAATATTATAGAGCATTTTCATTGTTTCACTTGAAATCTACTTTCACCCAACAGATTTAAGGGCAAAAGAAACACGCCTCTTATCATACACAATTTTATTGGAACAAAATATACAAAGTTATCGAATGCAATTGCAAGAGAACCATTGTTTATAGAAACCTAAAATATTGGTGAAACATTAACATATGTTTGTTGAAGGTTCTATGAAAATTTCAATGAAATTGTACCACTGGTTCTTGAGATATAGCTGAAGTTCTGAAAGGATTATATGAAACTAATTGTGGATATAAAATGGGGTATTGCCATGCTTGTATCTATAGGGATCTACACAGCACTACACACAATTAAAATCAACATCACCCATCATAATTAATCATAGCATACTGTCCAGTGTTGCTTTATGAGAAAATTTTTATGTGGAGTTATAAATTTGTGCGGATTTTGGACCAAAATTTTGTCACTCAACTTCAAATAGCTGAGGATAAAACTGTTTTCTACATATGATGCCATTAGCCATAATCCATTATTAAAACTCCAAAAACAAGATCATGAGAGCAGTCAAAATATTCATGAATTTCTAAAGGTGAGGAAGTAAATAAAGCTCACCCAAAAGAATGATGGATGAATTTTGTTAAAGTTTAATTGCATGCATCATAATAAGATTATATTAACTTCGTTTTCATATTCTTCTGGCAAAAATCTTTCATTTGATACCTGAATTAAAGATATGTGGATTTGTGCATATTTTTTATTTTAGATGCGAGGATTTTTGGAGATTTTGATCTGGCAACACTGGCAGTAAACTAACGTCTTTGACTATACAGAATTAACATGGACTGCTATTTGTGATAAGAATGACGTTAGAAGATGTAAGATGAAGTTAGTCGGGTCGGGTATGATAAGGATTTGTAAAACAGTAAAATATTGCTGAAATTTGAGGTTGAACTGAATTAATTATATTTTTAAATTTTTATTAATGAGAAAGTAATAAGTAGAAGCATTTTCTATTGTATTAAATTAAATTTTCATAATTTCTATTCTAAACAAAATTACCGCGCAAAGAACATTGAAATCATTATCAACCCAACCCGACTGACTTTTTCCTCCTGGCAATTGATAACGAAATTTTGAACGTTTTTTTAAATCAAATAGCAGTCCATGTTAATTCTGTATAGTCAAAGACTAACTTGTCTTGCAGTGCTGCCAGGTGTGCAAATTTTTGGGATTTCTGAAAAACGTGAACGGATTTTTCAATTTGTGCGGATTTTTTCTTCAAATCAATACAATAAAAAAAAATGAAATAGTAAATATATTATCTGTTAAATTTAATGTAAGTTTCTTACATTCGTAGGTTGCACATGAATACATGTCCACTACTGACAGCCCAGTCCACCTTCACAGGGCAGTAATCAGTAACCACCAGCCACAAGCCATTAGGGCTAGTTGCTAGAGCACCTGGCACAGAGTCACAGACAGTCGCACTCACAGCACAGTTTATGAGATTTATATTTCATCATTTTCATAATTTCATTATTCATTATGCCATTATGCCATTATGGAATATTGGCAAGTTGATAGAATTGACCATGAATTATGAAATCGCATGTCAGATCTGTTCATCTGTCTAATAATCTAATTCCTGATTCCTGAAATTTAAAAAATGTAGTTGTGGTTCGTTTACTTAATCGTTGACATTTTTTTTTTTTTGGTAATATGAATTGATAAACATAAATCATTAATCAATATTCAATCATAATTATGAAATCACTGGACATTATTCATTAATCATGTCAATTCTAAATACTCTCTAGAAGTAAGTGAAGTGAAGTGAATGGTAATTTAAATGAAAAATTTGCAAAATGAGAGCTTCTATTTTTATTCATACACACGTAGTAAGTATACTTTAAAGTTCTTATATATTCCATCAATCCATCATATCATCATATTATAATTCAATAATTAATTGATACGTGTATCTACTTTAGGGAAGCTGTACTGCTGTTGCGTCATTTGAATGATGCTTGTAATCTTGTATTAGTAAATGTTCATCCTGTTACTTAAATCCATCGTTTCCGGACATTCGTGATTCTTTCATTCTTTCAATCACTACGAAATCCTTGATTCATAATTTTTCATCCTACTCTCCTTAGAATTTTATTTTCTTAACTGCAGTTTATAAAGTTATACAATTTGTTGAATTTGCAGATACTATCATGATATGGCGCCTAAGGTGGTACGTGTACAATTCGAGGATAAAAATGATATAGGTACATTCTGCAAATTGATCAGTTCTTACTGTACTGTTTGGTGGCTATTGTTGGGTCAGAAACCTTCTACAGGTATACAGAAACAAGAAATACTTTTTTCCTCAATCTTCTAGTTCATTTTTAAAAGGCTAATACCTATTTGTTTGCTGTTCATCTTTCTGTCTCAGTATCTTTAAAGATTACATTGAGTCCTAAAAAGCATTCAGCCAAAACAATACGTAAGTCGTATTATTGGAACTTGGAAGATTATCAGATCATCCATAGATGAGGACTATCGTCACTTCCACTTCCACAGTTCCAGTATCCAGCATGGAGTCAGAAAATTAAGTCATTCATTCCCTTTTTTTGATGTGAAACATCGATAGCCGATAAGTGCAATATTTTAGTTCCATTTTTCCAGTAATCACAAACTCACAAAGTCTCTTCTACTTGTCGATGATTTAACCAAGGTAAATCCACAGGAATTAGTTGACAAATTAGTCCCATTAAATTCACACAAACACGAGCACATGTCTGAATGTCTGAATATAATTTAAACGGGGATAGGGGATCTAATTTGTACAGTAAGAAAAGAGAAAAAACATTTTTAAAGGCTGAGGACCACGTAGAAATCATATTTTTTGTTATACTCATAGCTTATGATACTCTTAATAGAATGATTAACTTTCTAACTCATTGTTGTTTGAAAACTTGCAATTTCTTTCCAATTTTTGTAATCATATGGGAATTGACATAGGTTTGTGATAATAATATAAGTTTTTTTGGACCAAAAATCATTTACCTGCAACTTTGATACATTTCAGACAGGTTGTTGTGACATCACCCATGACTGATCTATTGGAAGTTTGGAACAAAATAACTCAGGATTGGCCTGGGCAAAATTGAATGTATATTTATCAATGTTTAAAAAATGTTCAATGAAAATTTCAACTTTATCTGTTGAGTCAAATCATATGTTCATATTCATAATATAGACTACTAATTTCATCTCAAGTAATTCCAAATAGAAATCAATTTTCAGTTCATTCATAACATAGCTTTGGAACAAAATAAATCATGAATCACTATTCAGATTTTGATCAAATTTGACATCTATGGTCAAAAATTTTTGAAACATCTCCACTTGAAATTTCTGATTGATTTTATTAATGTGAATCATTTGGTTGTATTAAAACCCATAACAAAATGAATAATTCAAGATTTCTAATTTCATCTGAAGTAATTTTGGATAGATTTTTTATTTAACCATATATTAATTAAATGTTAGATATTGATTGAAAATATGTCCATAAAAATCTCTTGTATTAGTATTGGTAATTTCATTCATTTCATATTTATTTGAAATAGGAAAAAAAAAAGAAATTAAGAAAGTTTCTAATCACAGAAAAATATTTAAGCATACTTTTTGTGAAAAATGGAAAACAGAGTACCCTTGAATAAGAAAATCTGATCGTGATGAGTTATTCATTTTTGATTTTAATTGTTAGGAAAATATCCCCAGATGTAATTTAGAATAATATCAATCAACTGAAAAATATCTTTATGGTTTTTCATCCTTTTTAAAAATTTTATTTTTTATAAAAACTTCTTTATTTTAGGTTACTTGGCAAAGAGATACATTAATATGCTATTTGCCAGTTTGAAACTAATAATGTTTATATTTTAGGACCCACCTGGTTTTTGTGCATGGCAAGTAATAAATCATTACTATGTTCTAAAGATGGGAAAACAGACATCAAGAGGCATTCTGAAAGTTCAAAGCACCAAGATCGTATGGAATTGATGAAAAAAGAAGGATCTAGTAGTATATTGAATCTCCTGTTGGAGAAAAAAGTTTTTCTGATCAAGTCAAAAGAAATGAGATTAGGTGATTATTTGATTAACATATTTGAAAAAAAAATAGGCTGAAGTATGTTCATTTCAATCAATTTTAACAAGTTTATAATTATAACATATTTGCAATGTTTTTTGCCGAACAAAATGTTCCATTGGCAGTGGCAGACCATTTGATGCCCTTGATATGTTCTTTTGATCCTAACTCAGAAATATTACAAAACATGAATTATGGTAGAACAAAAGCTACAAAATTGCTTACAAATGTCATTGGCAAATATGAATTTGATGAAATTGTGGATCATTTGAAAACCCATCAGTTTTCATTGATCTTTGATGAGTCCACAGACATTGGTATCCAGAAAAATTTAATTGTTATGGTTCGGTATACATTGAAGGAACGAGTTATTGATGATTTTTTGGCATTGCTTGAGTATATTTATACAAGGTTTTCTGCAACCATACACAATTATTCCAAGGTGATATATGACCACATGAGTTATGTTCATGTATGTATGTTTGCATATCCTCCTGGCCATAGGCACTCCGATATGAGTCCTCAACAAAATTTGATCTTTCTATACAAAACATTTTTTTTTTTCCAAAACCAAAATAGTTATAGACCTGAAATTTTAACAGATTTTTTTCAAAACATGTAGCAATGTTCCAAATTTTTCTCGACATAAAATTTCACCAGGGGTGGAAGTGATGGGGTTTCAAATAAAAATTTGTGTTTAAAAAACCAGGTTTTTTTAGTTTTATAAAAGAAAATGTCCTGTATACATTAAAATTTTATTTTTGATTTGAGTAGTAATTTATATTACCCAATTGGTAAATATACTTTTAACCCCCCTGCTGTAGTGTTTTTTCAAAGTCAAATTTAAAAAAAATTTATTTCTTTATAAAATTTGAATTTAAAAAAATTAAAATATACAGAGTTAAATCACCTTGATCATGTTAAGCTTCAGTAATAATATCAAACTGATACAACAGTTTTTTCTTCTGTTATGAGGAAGGGGGTATTTTAGCCCCCTTAAGTTAAATCAGTTTTTCATGTTTAAATTTTTTTGTCTAACCCAATAGATTAATACCAACTTTCTAAGGAAAAAATGTTCTATAACCCTCCCACTTATCTCTAACAGGTGATGAGCTACATTCATTTAAATTTATCAATAATTTTTCTTAGTAAAACTCAACTTAGATACTTCAGCTTAAATATCTCTTAACAGTACAGATTTATGAAAAAAATTAATCTATAACATTTGGAAGATTTTTAGAAGGGGAACAATTTTTGTATGAAACATTTTTCTATCAACTCAATAATTACAAAGTTACAAGGGAAAAACTACATTCTTTAAAAAAAAAATTACAATTTTTCAAAGTTTTTATCCAATATTATGAAATCTTTCAACTTGAGGCAAAAAATTTTGATACAAAAAATATATGTCTACAAATTTTCTATAAAAAAAGTTCTCTTCATTTTTTTTTTGTAAACCTATTAGGACAAATGATAATAAACAAATAAGAAAATAGAGACCAATTCTTACAATAATGCTTCCATGGAAATTGCAGATACCCTTTTCTCAGCATTTTAGACCTGGCCAAAAGTGCTTTTTGTATTTAATTTTACACCCAGGGCTGGTTATTAGCAAGTGGAAGGCATCTTTCATTTCAGTTTCCACTCATGGTCATTGCAATATTACTCTAACCAACTATTAATTATTTTAGACATAACTTTGAGAGGCATTGCTTTTTGGATGAAAGAGAGACATGAGTTAAGTTTCAAGTATTTTTTATTTTAATTTTTTACTAAGTGTAATACAGTATACATATACATCCATTTCACAAGAACTGCTCAAATCTGTTTCCTTCAACATCTAAACATAATTCGGCTCTTCGAATTACAGATAAAGTAGCAACATGCGCAGCTTCATGATTTGCTTTAATTGTTCGGAATGCTTCAATTATGCATTTTCCCAAATCATCAAAGAGTTCTATTTTCCTACTTTATTTTGTTTTTGGATTTTCAATTTCTTTTTACATTTTTCAACCTTTCCATTGACATTCCTAATTATTTTATACTTTTTCTTTACAAGTAAACTTAGTTTTTGATGATATAATTATATTCACTTTGGGGGGACAGAAATAATAAATGCATTTTATTTCCCTGATTTATTTTGTTTTTCAATTTTCAATTTCCTTATTCCTTTTTCCACGTCTCCATGTACTCTCATAATTTTTTATACATTTTCTTTATATGTAGATTTTGTTCCACAGTTTGACTATTATATTACCTGTTTGGTTGTGGTTATGTGCAAGTTATACTTCCATTCACTGTTCTAATTCAAAATAATACTTTTTATTTTATTGGCATTTTTTGTCTTATTTGAATTTCTTTCAATGAAGAGATGGATGAAATATTGATGGAAGAATGGATCAGACAGTCACTGAACATACAGAACTATTACCCTGCTCATTTGATGCAAATGCCTTTAAATCTCAGATTGATGCTGCAAGCAATGGATACTTAATTTATTTCAACTCACCAATTTATCTATATTTAATAAACTACTGCTTTTAGAAGGATTATTCATTATATGTCCTTAGAATAAAAGTACACCTACTTTTGAAGTAGTTATAATAGCTGTGTTTCATGTGGCTGAATTCTGTAGTTTCTATATAATTTGTACAGTTGTTTTTTTTTCTGTATAGAAAGTTATTTTGCCTTACAGGTGTCTGTATTTAACATTAACCCATTATATGGCAAACACAGCTAATAATTATGATAATAATTGATAATACCAAAACAATAATTACTAAACTGTCCAATAAAATATTTGTTACTGTTAATCGTAAATTCCTATCACAAGGAAAGAGAGCAAAGAAACACTGATTATAGTAAAGTGTTTTGAAATTTTTTTCAGTTTTGTGAATGAAAGTTGGCTGATGTGTCATATGAGGAATATTGATTGACAATTTGACAACAATTTGAGAAGGTCGGAGACACATATGCATTGCATTAATGCTCAAACATTTTCTTTGTAGTTACCAATTGACGCCATGTACCAGGGACCAAAACAATCAGTCAGTGCCCTAATATTCTCTCTTGCAATGCATCAGTGAGTAATGACTAGATACTGACACTCAAGTCCATAATTGGGTTTGAGAAATGAAACTGAAAATTTGAAATCTTTCATATTTAGCAAAAGGAAAAAATCCATCATTTTAAAAATTCTGCCACGTAGTTTCATAGTATCAATTATCTTAGTTAGGAAAATAAGATGTTCATTAGAAAATTATGAAGGAGAATTCAAGTGTTGAGCTGAATGAAAGGAATTAATTATTGTTAATCCCAAAATTCTGATATTTTTCAAGTGCATCAAATATTTTAAATTTTTCATGTGAAATTCAACTTATTTAAAATTTTTAATTTGTGCAGTTTAAAACAAGGAATTCTGGATTTACTTTAGTTTACTTGATCAATTATTGGCATTCTTTTGTTTTACTTTGGGATACCAACCAAATTGATTATTAAAGAAATTACACGAGATTGCAATCATGCGCGAGTTGGTCATGATAGAAAATATCACTGAAACTGTTAAAATAGGGAAACACATGCAAATGTGTAATGATTCTTACTAGGTGCCACTAATGTTATCTTCTACAGTCCACTGGTGGCTTTAAAAATTTCCGCTTTTGCAGTGCGTAAGTGTCCCTAAATGTTCTCTTTTGCAACATCATAGCTTCAAATGTTTTTTTTTTTGCAGTAAATTGCTGGCTCCAAATGTTCCCTTCTGCAGTGTGCCAGTGGCTCCAAATTTTCTTTTAAAATACATTGGTAGGTATCTAAATGTTCTCTTTGGCACTGTATTTGTGCCTCTAAGTGTTCTCTTTTTTGATGAATTGTTACCTCCTACCTTTATATTTGAAATTTTTAAAAAGCAAAGAAAATTTTTTTCCTCCCTACGCTCGCACAACCGCTTTTTTCGATTCCAAATAATTTTTTGGGAATTTTTTTTTGCGAGGATTGGCTATCCTGCATAAAAATTTGTCTACGTATTTGTACGTACCGACTTTTTGCCCGATCTACGTATTTTGGAAATTTCTATGTGGAGGCCCGGCAACGTGCGCCGCTTGGACTGATTCTTGCCTCGTTCGGTGCTTCGGCGAATTTTGTGAAAACATTTTTACCCACAAACAAGGCATGCATTCTGGCTCAGCATACCTCGTTCAAGGTACGTGCTGAGATGTATACGCGGCTAAATAGAATTAACGGTTTTAAGTCCACGCGGATTTTCCTGCTGATTGTGAGACGGCCCTTACGTCCAAATTCACCCCACGTACAATAATCAGCTGAAACTGTACTCAAATTTGGTTGTAAAATGTAAATTCATCGTTATAAATCAACGTACTTATGTTAGTACAAAACTCAGCCAAAATTCTAGCCATATTACAGTATCATTAAAGTAGACGCAACTAACTGCTACCGATTGATACGCAGCAATATTATACAAATAACTCGGTACTCACCTTCGATTATTTCTTGCCAATTCACGCGATGATAAAACGAAATTTTTTGAAGCGACTTTATCACGTTTTTCGATGAGCATTAAATAACATCCATTTCGTAGGTACGATCATCGGATAATGAAGGCAAAAATTGTTAAAAAGTTTCACAAATTTAACTTCGAATGTGAAATATAACAAATAACATTAATCGATTAAGATTCATTACATTTCATGTCTTCCAGTATGACCTTCATTAAAATTAATACGAGACGAATGGTTTGCACAAGAAAGATAAAACAAAAATGATAAATTATTTTCTTTTTCAGTAAATGCCAAAAATATCGATACGTATCGATACTTCCCCTTTAATATCGATATCCATTTGAAATTGCGAATTGGAAATTGGGAGTGGGAATTTTAAGTTTTTATGAAGTGAAAACTGTCCTGTATTTTATCAATAGTCAGTTTTAATTTTTGAATCGTGAATAAATAACAATAATATTCAGTGTTTTGTTCCTAAATCCTACTTCCTCTTCCTCTTTTTTCAAATTTATCACTAAATGTTGGGATACGATTCCCACACAACCTCATAACATGACTTTATGCGTTTATAACTTTACACAAACTGTAATCAAATATATTATATAATTTTAAGTTTTACCATGTGGCAGCACTGATTCCATGCTAGAAATAATTCCCTCAACGAATTTCTAGTCTTCTGCTGACATTTTTGTACCTTATCAAAATACATTCGTAACGGTTCTTTTTCTGCGTTTCATTTTTCAATTCAATCTTCAACCTCATTCCAACAATACATAGACGTATGAATGGCACATTGTAAAAAATATCGATATATCAATATTGTATTGATATTTGTTGAGACTACCAATCCTTCTCCCCTCTCACTCCAGCAAACACCTACTTTAATACATATTTTATATTTCTGTTTGCGGATACGCTGTATTACCATCTCCGCCACTCACTCGTCCATCGCCGTACATATTCGTTTAACTCACTCAACTTGTACTCAAACTCATATTATGTAACTGAAGCAAAATACACACACTTCTGAGATGCTACTTCGATCAATACTTAATTTTGTGTTGCTACTTTATGTCTTCACCGGTCTTCATCCTCTATGTGGTAGCATAGCTCGGTAACAATTCTTGTACTTGAAACATAAAATTTTTAAAGTTTAAAAATCATAAATACTTCCTTTTTTTTCTTTCATGAATTTTCAAAGTCATATTTTTAATATTTTGTGAATAATTTTGTCTTTTACTATTTTGTTGGGTAACTTAGTTACAACTTATAATTTTTTTTAAAAAATCATAATTCAAATTTGATTGAAAATTTTTTTTGAGTGCTGTAAACGTTCATTGTGTTTCGTCGTTTGCTGATTTGGACTTTGCCCCATTTGTATAAAATCCGACCAAGTATTTGAAAAGTCTAAAGCTGTCATTGATTACTAAACTGTTTGAGAACCCTGCTTGTGTTGCTCTAAAATTAATAAAATCATTAGTAATTTTTCGTATTATTCTCGTATTTTTTTGGATTTTATTTCTTATATTTCAAAATTTAACTTGTATATTTGAAAATCTCGTTATTTTCAAATATTTCTGGCCTTTTCAAAATTTGAATTCGAGCATGTTTTGGCAAGTCAGTTGCAAATTTTTGTTGAGGTGAGTTCCGATCAATTCATAAAGAAAAATAAGCACGGACGTTCATCTTTAAAAAAAGTTTATTGACGACGTTAGTACAACGACTGACGAACGGAGAACATTCTCCATCGAGCAGTGGCGGAAAGAATATTATGTTGGCAATCAGTGTCGCCACATGTAAAACGAATAAATGTAATAATGTGTTACATGCAGTGTTGGTTAATATATAGTTTCGTGTTCGTGAGGTAGTGAGGGAATCGTATCCCAACACCCCCCTGCGATTCAAAATAGACGAACGAACATACAAGTAAGAAAAATGTCACATATTGTATGTATTTAAAACAAACATATAAACAATAAAAAAAGTCAAAATAAGCAATAGCAGTCAAAAATATTACATATAAGTGTCATATAGAATTGCTATATATATAAAAAAATGGTACATTAAACAAAATTTAAGGTATGTCGTTGACTAGTATAATGTTGTACAATTAAAATGCGTATAAGTTCATATATTGAATTTTGTTTTATCTTAAATATACCGTGTAAGTGTTAACATGAGGTATATATTTAACCTTATGTTTTAGTGTCATGTCTTATAAATATTGTGTGATTTTTAATTTAACATATATAAAACCAGTCGGAGAGATCGATATCTCCTCATTGTCAGCTGTGGAGAGAAAATATTAATATGTATATGTCCTTATCATTAAACATGTGGAGTATTATATAAATATTCTATTGTGAGAATCAATTGTATATATCGGGGAATGCTGATGCCAATAAGAGAGGTAGAGCAGCGATGGGGAACCTATTGAACATTGTGAGATGAAGTGAGAAACGACATATGGACCACTCGGTTTACAATAGGCGCTAAAAGACCGACGCCCATCCGCAGTCCAAAACCAAGTATCAAAAAATTTTGAGGGTTGAGTCAATTAAGACTATTGGCCGAAAGGTTGACTTGTTCGGAGTATTCTCATAAAGATATTTTGGTATGTTTTCTGATTAAGTGCTTTAGTTAAAATATCAGCAACTTGATCAGATGACCTAATATCGTTAAACATTATTAATTTATTTTGCAAGGCTTCCAATACTGCATAGCATTTGATCGCTAGGGACCTGGAGCGTTTCTGGTCTCCCCCAGATGCAATATGTGACGCGGATATATTGTCCTCGTACACCTGCACTGAGTCGGTTACAGAGAAAACACTCTCAGTGAGTCTCCAGATCACATATATGTCGTCTAGTGCGTCATTCAACGCAATTAATTCGGCTGCAGTTGACGAGGTTGCAACCGAGTTCTGCCGGTGAATGGCCCAATTTAACAAGTCTCCGTTAACGAATATCATATAGCCAGTTGTGGAGCACCCTTTCTCCAAATTATTTATATCTATGGGTGAATTGTCTACGTCGGGTGCATACGACGCATCGACAAAGGCCTTGATTTGAGTTTGATCAGAGTGGAATACCAGAGAGAAGTCCCTTGTTGTTTTAAGGTACCTAATAATGCGACGAACATAATTCTTAATTTCGCTATTGGAGGATGCCTGAAAACGTGACAAATAATTGACGGCGAAGGCAATATCCGAGTGGGTCAGTCTTGCCACATATAGCAAATTCCCAATCATAGCCCTATATTCGGTGTCATCCAATCCGTTTGTTGGCTTCCTTATTTTAAGCCCTGTCTCCATGGGTGCGGTTGACGGATTACATTCCGTCATCCCAAACTTATGGAGGATTTTATCTATGTACCTATTTTGTGTCAATATTATTTGTTTTCTCGGGATGTCTCGACTCATTTCAAAACCTACAAAGAAAGTTGAATTTTTTTCTATCTTCAATGTAAAGTTCTTATTAAATGTATTTATTAAGTCTTGTGTCATCCCGTCGTGGTTGCTAGCCAACAACATGTCATCCACATAGACTATTAAGAGTGCCATTGCACCATTATTATCTTGTTTTGTATATAAACATCTATCTATTTTTGATTGAATAAATCCAGCTTGAATTATTGTCGAATTCAACAAGTCAGACCAACTTTTGGAAGACGTTTTCAGTCCATATATTGACTTAATTAGTCTTAAGCAATTATTTTCGCCTAGTTGGCATCCCCTGGGATTTGATATGAAAATAGGGTATCTTATTTCTGAGTTAAGAAAGGCTGTTTTTATGTCAAATTGTATTATATTTAGATTATATTTATTTGTGATAGATAATATCCATCTTATCAGCTAATATTGGATTACCGGGGCGTATGTTTCGGTTAGAGAGTAGTGAGTAAGATCTTTAAAACCCCTTGCAACCAACCTGGCTTTCAACTCCGGCAAATACGGAACGACAGGCTCGAGACTTACGCCATTTTCCTCACAAAATGCCTTCATGTTGGAATCTAGATATTCCCTAACATTGTCACACCTTAAGGTGGCAATGGGATAGTCTGGAAATTTTGATTTTAATTTCATATAAAGTTTTTTGAACTCCTCACACACCATTCACTTTTTTTCGATGGTGGAGATAAAGGTGTATTTTGTGGCATGGTCCACAAATATTAACACAAAGCAATTACTCAATAATGATTATTTGGAGGGGTTACATTCACCAGAGAAAGAGACAAACGATTTGGGGTAATAGGGTTTGATTCATTAGAAGAGTTTGTAATGATTTTTTGATTATGGTGTAAAGGGTCAGCACATGTTCTTTTACATAATGATTCTTCTATTCCTTCCTGGAAATCATTTGGGCAATCTCTTTTTTCTGAATTATGGGAACTTGGAGATGTAATACCTCTCTGGTTTGCTGGCACTACAAATCTGGTTTTGAATTCTTCAAAATTCAAGCCAAATTTGTGTTGTGTCCGTTCAAGTAACTCTACTTTGGTTTGCTCAATTTGCGCTATTTCACAGTTGTATTTCTCCTTACACAAATGGTCGTACACAGCACGTTCTGCCATTTGTGTCAGCTGGTGATTACAACGCTGTTCATCTACTCGTCTTTCCTCCTCTCAAAGGAGTTCCTCCTGATTCCTTTGTGCATCTTGTTGCATTGGACAGGATGCTGGATCAGTAGGCAGTGCGGGTGGCAGAGAAGTCTGTAGTGGTACAGGCAAGGGAAATTGATCTTCAATTTCACCCTGCTTTATAAAGAGCTTGTGGATGCAAGTTCTTGCTGTCTGCGTATTTTCTCTCGTAACTTCCACTGGGGAGTTGCAGAGTTTGTCTATTCTACTTTTTATGGCTGGTAACTCTTTTCTGGCTTGCACTAATGTTAGTTGAGGAACTTCCATTAGTGCATCGAGCTCCTGCAGATAGATGTTAGCTGATGAGATGGTATCGCTGAAATTTTCAAGTGTAAGCTCGTATTCATCGATACCACTCATAATACGGTAGGCTGGACTTTTCTGCTGGACTGTTGTCAAACTTGATGACTACTCTTGCATGCTCCTCTCCACTTGTACTAGCAACTTCCCAGTTTGTTGGGCAAGTTGCGTAGCCGTTGCTGCCATATCAAATGGATTGATTGGCAGGGTGGCTGTTGGTACTGTGGATTGTCCCATTCTGGGTAATGGTGGGGAAATTGGTATAATGCCAATCAGAGCAGGTGCACAACTTGTTGAGGGCATGTTGCCTAGTGCTGCAGGTGGTTTGGTGGATGGTGGTGGTGGTGGTGGTGGTGGTGGTGGTGGGCTGGACTAATTCGATGAACTATTATTCATGGATGACATTTATCTGTTAAAGAACAATAAAATTTATTTAATTTTATGTTTTCACAATAAATAGATTTTATTTATTATTTTTATTCTTTATTCTATTTGTCCAGCTTGTTTTGTATCATTGCCATATATCACTACTTGCATTTTTGTGTTTTTCAGGCAAGAATGATTTATTTACTTGGGTTGTGTCTTAATCTTTTAAGGCGAAACTTTTATTTACAAGCACATGTCAACAACGTTGAAATGGTTGCTTCCTATTTTTATTAGGGGCAACACCATGACAAGCATTTCCACATTTGCCAATTGGTTATAGACACAAAATAGAAGATTTTTCATTGTACATTTAAAGTGGTAGAAATGGTTGCATCCTAGCTTATGTAGGTGCAACATCATGCCAAGCATTTCTATGTTTTCTGTTTTGCAAAAGGAAAAGAACCAGGAATTTTCTATTCCAATTTCAAAAAACATAGAAGTGGTTGCAGCCTACCTTTTGTAGGTGCAACATCATGATAAGCATTTCTAGGTTTACATTATTGGAAAAGGAAGAGAAAAGAAAATTTCCTTTCCAAGTTCCATTTTAATAACATTCCTATTGTTGGGCAGGGGAATTTATGATCACAATATTTCTCAAAAGTCTTATTGATTTTTGAGTTTTTTATTATTATTTTTTCTATGTCTTTGTTTACAGGTTATGTCCGATAAAAAATCGAGCATGACTCATGGGTGCAATGACATTTTCTTTTACAACCCTGAAATGTTGCTCCACAGAGCTTTGGCTTATGCCTGCCCTGGATTTTTTCTGGTAACACTATAGAATTTGTTGTTTCAAAAGAGATAAGAAACATTTTTTTTCTTAATGGTGCATTGAATATGTGGGAATAATTGGAAAAATAATATCGGGGAAATAATTTTGTGAAATAATTAATGGCTTGTACATTTGCTATAGCAATATACTATACAACCCAGTTTTACACAGACAGATGTTATCTATGTAAAACTGAGGTTGAGTTGACAGTGGGTGTAGGTGATGGAGCCAGTGGTGGATCCAGGAGGTAATAGAAAAATTTCCCCAATGCCAAAAAAAGGAAGAAAAAAGGAAAAATAAAGGGAAAAAATTAAATACAATTGCAGAATTGAGATAAAAACTGTTTGAAGAACAAAAAAAAACTAAGCTCAACTCCCCAAAAATTTTGTCATTGTTCTCCCAAAAAGATTCTTGGGATCTGCCACTGGATGGAGCCTAATCAAGGTTCAACATCAAATCATTGCTGAAATTGAGAACTCCTAGTTTATAGGCAACTGCTTCATTATACGTTATTGAGTTATTATGCTAGCAATATGCATGCCCACTTGTGTTTATACCTTGGACCATATACTAGATAGACTCGCTGTGTCAATGAAAATTGAAACATACATAAATGACGTCCCAATTGGGCAAATGCATGTTAAATTCTGTAAGGAATTTTTAAAGAAAAAAAAATCAAAACAAGTTTATTTTTTCTTCTAAAATGAATTTTTTAATAGAAAAAAAGAAAAAGAAATAATTATGTACAATTTTTCAAAAAAAAAAAAAAAATCCAACCTGGCTAAAATCAACTTCAAAAACATGGAAATAACAGCAGTGTAACCTGGGTAAAATAACTTCTTGCCCCCTGACATCACCCTCTGTATTTATCAGTGCTTCAATGGGAAGCATTGTACAAGATTGTACAGGGCCTATCTATCTAGTATATGGTCGAAGGTTTATGCATATAGTAGTGGTGGATACATAAATTAAAAGATAGAGCCAACTCCCTTGAGCTGAAAATCAGTACTTTCATGTTATGATGGTTGCATACGGATCAGGAAAGTACATGTTTCTACTCTGGGGTATGTAGAAGTAACGAGCATATGAATTATAATAGAGGCACATTTCGGTCATTTCTAATGAGGTCGCTATCCCCCCACTTTATTAAACCTTAGAAAATTGAAATGCATAGGAAATACGCTCTATTACACGAATTTTTGGTCCTAGTTCTTTTATTTGAAGAAATAGCTACTTTTTTGAAATAAATGAAATTTTAGAGGAGGCTTCAAGGAATAAAATAAGTTTAAGAAACAATTTGAGCCACAAGAAGCCGAGAAAATTGAAAAAGAAGATGAAATAATATATCCTCTACACTCTTTTTCAAAAAAAAAAACTCGAGAATTCTTGAAGGCGTAAACAGGCGACTTCAAGTAAACGTTATGGAAGTTTAATTGAATTTTCTTGAGAAAATAAAAAATTTTAACGACAGACGTATTCTATTTCTCGTCCAGTGTGAATCCATACGGTTTCCTTTCCCCACGATGTCCGTTGTTCACATACTTCGTGTAATGCAGGCCGCAATGGGGGAAAAGTGAAGTATAATTTTTCAATATTATTTTCTAAATTATTCATAAAAAATTTTCACAAAATACAGTTCCAAAGTAGGAATCATTATTAGGAAAATGAAGGGAAAAATACCATTCTTTTAGAAAACGACTTTTTTCTTTGATAGTTCCACCTGCCCAGATTTTTTACATTTTGAAAAGCACATAGTACCCATCAACGTCGAATTTTAATTACCTATAATTTGTCGATCTCGATGAGCGGCTAGATTTTTCTCTTTATGTTTCAGACGTTTCAGTCGATTTATGCCAAGAAAATTTATTAGCTCGACGATTTATTACTCATATCACTCCCTATGCTGCTCGCCAGAGAGTTGGTGAAAAAAAATCCGAGAGATAATCTATGACCTTTGAATGTAAATACTGACGTAAACTATTATACGTAGGTATAGTATGGTGGAAACTGACAAGGACGACTGATAATAATTTTATTTTTGGTTTTTTCCAAGACTGTTTTTTTACAAGAAAAAAAAGCAAAAATAAATAAAAAAAACTCTAGCATAGCAAGCCTCGCTATAAAAAGTAGTTTTCGAGAGAAAGAATTATGAATTTAGATGGTCACATTAATTGTTTGTAAGTTTATATGCATTAATGATGTGTTATAATTATATGAAATGTGTTAGCTGCTGACAAAATATTAGACAATGTAAAATTTTAAAACATTTCTTCTTAAAAAAATGAAAAATAAGTTAAGATGATAAAGTATGGTAAATAATCATATAATTTAAAATAAAATCAAAGAAATACAATAAAGTTATAAAAAATAAAAAGGAAACATGAACATTTGGATAATTTTTGTAAAAACGAAAGTTCATGTAAATTAAAAAAAAAAAAAGATAAAAAAAGCTTTACTGGTTGATTCACACCCAAATTGGTAGCATGCTACAATAAATTATAATGAATATTTATTTCAAATTTCGTACATATGGTTCTAAAATTCCACATTTTATGACCAATATAAAAACAAAAATGGTGGTACTGGAAGTATCGTCCGGTCGATCCGTACCAAAATCAATAGGTCTGGTCCTTGGCTCAGTAAGTATGTTCGTACCAAATTTCGTGATTATCGAACAAAATCTGTGACCTGTACGATGGGAACAAGAAATGGACTTATATCTATCTATATGTATATGAATTTGAGCTATTGATGCCAAAATATTCCTGACTTCATAAAACGAAAAACGTACCCACCCTCAACTCTGAGAGCTAATACCACACCAAGCGTAAGAAGTAGATTTTCTAAAGATACCTACTTAAAAACTGACTGCGTTAATCTGAATAAGTAGTTCTTATTGGTGGATATGCCCAAATTAATGACAATAATTTTTAAGTTGGTTTTTAATTGATCTACTTTTTAATCTTGGTATCTTGGAACGACCTTCGGGTGGGGCTAGGTACGTTTTTCGTTTAATAACTCAAAAACAAATTTCTGCACTAATAACTCAAATTCATATATAGGTATATATATATAAGCCAATTTCTTTTTACCATGGTACAAATCGTAATTTTTATCCAATACTCACAAAATTTGAAACAAACATTAGTACTAAGCCAAGGACCTGACTTTTGGTTTTGTTACAGATCGGCCGTACGGTACTTCCGGTATGGCTATTTTCATTTTTGTTTCGGCTATAACGTTACCACTTTCGATTAATAGCTACCAAATTTCTAACAAATATTATAACTTGCGATAAATTTTGGTGCAAATTGGTCGCACGATGCTTCCGATAACACTATTTTTGTTTTTATTTCGCCTATAAAATGCTTAATTGTGGACTAATAAGAATGTAATTCGTAACAAATATTTATTAAGAACTATTAATAACTTTTTAGTGACTGCCTAATTTTACATTTTTCAAAAACATACTCTTTCTAACGGAGCTCAGTTGCGTTAGAGTTTTTTCAATCTTTAAATTCTCATTTTCTTCAATTACACCCTTCTAATTTTTTAATTTTTAAATATGAGTAGCCCAGGACATTTTCCGGATGGTCGGGAACATTTTGAGCCTACTTTTGCTAAAATCTATAAAGTAAGACACTTGTGCAGCCAGTGCTTTGCATCTTCTTTTCTAATTTTTATGCACGCGATGTGTACTGTAGTCAGGATTGAGCACAAATCCACTAAAACTGGATTTGAATACGAATCCGCGAATTAACAATTTTTTTTAGATTCGAATAGGATTTGAATATATCCAAAAAAATTAAATTTTAATGGATCCCTGTACCCTATCCCTCCATTTCCCCTAGTGGGAGCACAAAACGTGATTTTTCAATTAAAGTTTATAACTTTAGCATCCTGCACATAAATTAGTCAAATATTCAAGGACTGAAGTTCAAAAATGGTATATATGTTTAATACAATTTTACCGAGAAAATTGATTCGTACTCCTTACATTAAGCTGTAGCTCTACTTATACTCTCTTCTAGAAGAGAAACGCAAAAATTCTTGAAGTCGCAGACAGTTGGCCCCAAATAAGTGTTATGGAAGTTTAATTACATTTGCTAAGTGTTTTGCGTCCAGGTTGAATACGTACAAATTCATCCCCCTCGATGTCCACTAGCTTTGTGTACTGCAGGTGGTGGTTTGCGTTTCTCATTTAGAACAGAGTATCACACTAAGTTGTAAATACTTGATGCAGTGGTTTCATATACCTCTTCATTAGCATGCTCACAAAGCCGCTGGTGTTGATTATCACTCATAATAATTATTAACTAATAATTCATAATCGAATCAAATCACAAAATTCTAGGCCCACTGGCTGCAATTTTGTTTTTTCAAATTATTTTATTTTTATTTTTTTTTTAAATCTTATTGGCTGTTGGATCTTTCAAATCTATTTGACAGATTCGAATAAAGCTCACGAATCTAGTAGGGGCGTGCTCAGCATTTGAAAGGCTCACTACCACTGAAGGCTCGGGCCCCTTTTTTGCATATCAAAAAAATTTTTCAGGATTTTAAAATTATAAGGAGGTTGTTTGTGCTTAGGCGAAGCAACCAAAAAAATTTTTGTATAATTGGGAGGGGGTGTTTTTTGGTAGTGTTGCTAGACTCCAATCACGTTTTCTTATAATGTAGGTATCCAAATTTTACTCAAAATTTCTCATCTTAACGCCAAAGACTGTCAGAAGAATAAACATACGGTCGTTTTTTTTTTAAATATTGCTTCTTTATTAAAATACCTTATTATTAAAATATAAGATTGTGATAGCATTTCATTGTCATTTTTTAAAGACAGGCCAAATGTCAAAGTTGGCTATTTTCTGCCTATAGGTTTAATAATTTTTGATACCCCTTTACAAGCAGTGGGGCTTAGAAGACAATTTTGAAGGATGAATTTAGCTATTTTGAAAAGAATTTTCGAGTGGAGGGAGGAAGAAAAAAAATATTTTTGAGTACTCTAGAAGATTCATATTGTGAAGCCAAAGCCAACTTCATGTATCAAGCCATGAAGTGAAAATCGCAACGTCGCAAATTGATAAGCGAGGGACCAATAGTTTTTCAATTTGATTTTCAAATTTCTCATTCCCAGAAATATAATTCTTCATAAATTTCTGTTTGTTTTCGTCATTTTTTCTCAAGTTATGCTTGAATATTGTGGTATGCCAAATCCGTTTTCACCTGTTACATAAAACTTGGTTTTTATTAACTCCTACAAGTTTTAAATCAATCACTTACCTGAATTGATTCACAAAGTACGTAACGAGATACCATACACGTGATATCTGAAGATGAAAACATTGAGGACATAGATGTTTTACCGATGATAAAATGATGGTGAAATTGAAGCGTTGTCAAAATAAAATGATTAAAATAGAAATCAAGCGGAAATTTTGAGTACCAAATTAATAGTAACCCACAGTGAGAAATTCCAAAATTCACTGTGGGGGAGAAAAACTGGAAAGGAAATACCTAGGGTTTGTTCTCACCGAACTCGTGTAGTATTACATTTTAAAGAAGGTTTACTGAAGATCGAAAGATTTACCCAAAATCATTTTAAATTTTACCCCTTTTTCTCTAATTTTCCCCTAGAAAATTCACCCATTGTGTTTAAACCATTTCTCCACGTCACTTGACCTCATTAGCCGGACATTATCAAGAAAATAATTAACAAGTTGAAAACAAAATACCAATTATATTGAAGAGAAAATACATACCAAATCTTCAATACATAATCATGTTTGCCGTAAGATGAAAATATTGTTTAAGAATAAAAACGAAACATTTTACGAAAAACACAAGGTGAAGTTGTTAACTAATTTATACATCAATAGAAATTTTTCTAAGTTCAAAATAAAATAAAATATTATGTTACGACATTACAAAATTTATCGGACTTGTACAAGCAAGAGTTCCAAACGGAGTGATTTCTTCTAATCTCAGAAGGCTAGAGCTAACCAGCAAATTCGTGAGAGAAGGAGAAATCATTTTATCTAGTTTCATTTCTGATAGTAGCTGAACAAAAGAACAAGCTACTAGCAAAAACGAAATTAGATATGGGGAAAGAATGTCAGATAAGACCTTCTATTCATCAACAGAAGAATATAACAAGTTATCTGGTTTGAGAATTCTATGGATACGTCAATATGTGCTAAAAAGTGAAGCTGTTAACTGTGTCGAAGAACCAATTTTCATTCTACTTCGAGGCTTGATAAGTGAAGTTGGCTTTGGTAAAGCAATTTCATTTTTCTTGAGAGTATCTTATCTTGGGTTTAGAAAACCCTTGTTGGCAAGTCAGATTTACTTCCTATTTAGAAACAAATAATTTTCAGTAAAAATGCAGCCCTATAAATTTGCTATATGTAGGTTTAAACTTACAAAGGCTAATAGGAAATATGGTACTAGACAGGCCAACTGTGCTGGATAAAACCAAGATATTTTTAGTTGATTTGAGTCCAATAACAAATTTGTAAGACCCAGCACCTCATACAAAAGTGAGTGGTACACAGGTACTTAAATAACAACAGTGACTGAAGAAATGCTTTTCATATCTCATAAGTAATTAATTCTTACTGGCATGCGAAAACAATTATTTTTAAGAAATAATACAACTTAGTATGTTATCACAGAGAAGTTGATCTTTAAGACTATGGTTTTGGAGAAAGTATTTGGGGAGCCAATTACCTAATAGTTCTTGAGGAGTAATTTTCGAGGTTATATTTTGCATCCTAAATTTTTTGCAGGAACCTAAAAAAACCCTCAAAACTAGTTAAAAAAATGTGTTTTTGCATATATCTTCATTCTAATGTACTTTTTTCAAAAAATATTTATTCAAAAAATTTAAGAATAATCAATTTTAACAATTTCAAACCCATAAATTTTTTTGTAAAATTCATAGTTTTCCCTCTGAGGCGCTGCAAAGTTAGTTCAATTTTCAAAATTAATTAAAAATGTAGGTCTACTTTTCTGAAACTGAGCTTTCTTATACTGGATATCTAATAATTTAAAGATAGAAATAAAATTAGTTTCAAGAATTTTATGTTGAGAATTAATGATAAGCAACAAAAAAGAGTCTCCTACCGATGATTATTGTGATAAAAATATCTCGGGGGAAAATCCAGATTTTTGTGAAGAAAAAGCATCAATTTTGATATTTATTTAAGGACAGGTTTTGGGAGAGACCTTAAAACTCAATAAAAAATGTTCTTTCTTCATTTAGTCCAGTCAAAACATCATCAAAATGAGGAAATAAAAAAATAAATTTGTAGGCACAAACTTTAAATTATATAAGGCTGTTGAGTGGTCCTCTGGATTAAAATAGTAAAAGTTGCACCCCTCCCACCACTTGAATTTTTTGGAAGGCGGTGTTTACCTATCCACCAAAATTTGATTTTTCCAGGTTTTCTCCTCGAATTTTAATTTTGTGATAAAAATAGGTCAGTATACAAAATTGTTCAACATAAAATTTGCTACAAAAATAGTCACAGGCAATTTTTTTCTCAATGCCCTTTGCTCATTTCTCCTCCAGAGAATCTTGAAAAAACAATTCTTCACTAAACATGTTCAATAGAATAATATGGGAAGTATAACTCGTAATTATGACACTGTGACGTCCGAAAACGAACGTACATCCCGAGTATGGGGAATGATATCACGATTCGAAGTATATCAATAAGTCTCGATCAATCGTAGAGTCGAAACCACAAACCAGCTCAAACAGTTAGGCCACCAGCCTACCAGCGATAGCTCCCGAGGCCTACGAAGTGTATCGGGCGAATTTACATAATTGGAAATAAATAAGTTGGCCGACCCATTATCACAGTATACACTTTATTACAATCGAAAAGGTTACTTACAAGTATGGTAACTAATATCAGGTCGTGCAGGTTATACTTCACATCGCCTCATGGTTCTCGAAGTTCGGTGAACCATCAAATCTCGATCGATTATTCGTTTTGAGTTCGAAAGAATAATATCGCGAGTTATTCAAATTCTACTACTGGCGTTCACATTCGAAAATATCGGTGAAAACAATCAAATGGTGACTTGCTGTCGTATAAAAAGAGCTGTATTTGTTGTGAATAATATTTCGTATTCACGACAAACGAAAAACTATCACGTCTAAAACGAGACTGACTGTTCACTCTTCAGCCTAAAACGTGAACAGTCGAAGAGATTAGAAATGGTTCACCGATGATCGATATCTTATTCTTACACGTCACCATATTGTTAAATAATAGTTAGTCGACGTGTCTTTATGTTTCTTAGATTTCGGGAATTTATTCCCGATGGGGAATCGGCGTATTTCTGGTTTACCTTATCATTACTACAAACTTATAATTCGAGAGCCGTTCCCTATCGTAATAATAATACAGTCGATGGTGACGTGAAGGGAAGGCTACGGGTAACTTAGATGTCACAACTCCCCCCCCCCAAATTTCCAAATGAGGGATCACCCGCAGCCTTCGGACATTTGGTAACTTAGCTGAAATAGAATATATTAGGAAAGGTTGGTCCGATGATTAAAATACTCAAGATTACGGAAAGACGATATATTCGATAATAAAAAAAAATTGCATTCGAAAAGAAAATGAAGGAACAAAATATATCACATACATGTAGTTAAAGAGGTAATGATGATGATTGACAAAACAAACAAAACAACAAAAAAAAAATCGAACTTATGTTTAAGTAGTAACAAGGAACAATTCGATACAAAATGGAAATTAATGGAACAGTAAAAACACTAACATATTAATTCAAGCCCAAGAAACGGGATAACGATTGGTAAACAGTACAAGCGGAGAAAGAAAAAATTTACTAATGAGGTATTTACATAGGAACAAGGATTGTAAGATTGGATTCCTCTGATCGAAGGGGGGAGGAAAGAGACGATATTTATAATACTCTTCGAGGGAGTTCATACTTGTGCCGAAATGTTTCGTCGTCCTTGACCAGGAAGATCTCACCACGCGTTGGTTCACCTCGTACCGCTCTCAGGTATTTCCTCGCGAACGATCCTCCTAATACCATTCGATTAATGTCAAGGTTAGGGTGGCGTACTAGGTAGAAGGTCTCTTCGAATTCTACCCCCGTTCGGCTAATGAGCTTCATCGTGATTGTCTCGTTGGATTCCATCATTTTCGGTGTCGACCAGTCACAAAACCACGTCGCTCGGCTAGTCATCGAAAGTTGTTGGCTCGCTGATATTACCTTTTTATTCATGTACGAGACTGTCGAGCTTGTATTGAAACAGAGCATTTTTTCTTTTCCAGCGAATATTGTTTTTTCGAGAATGAAGGACACACAGAATACCTTTGGGATTATGGCCTTCATTTCCCTGACCGACATCATTGGACCGCTAGTGCCCGGACAATACTCAATTTGTTCGAGAAGCTCCTTTGGGAACTCTTCGATCGATACTGGGGGAGCTGAATTGTCGTGGATTTCCCCTTCCTCGACTTCCTCCGGTTCCGTTGTTGTTTCCTCGACTTTCTCGACTGGAAATACCGTTAATTCCTTAGAGTCTCTTAATTTCTTTGGAATTTTATAATTTATTAGTTTCTTACCCTTCTCACTTTCGGAATCCTTCGGGTCTCTTATTGAAACTGATCTACTCGTCGATGGCGACCTCGGTTTCTCTTCGACATTTTCGACCGATATTCTCTGAAAATTATCGTTTTTCAATGGTTTTTGTTCCTTTTCAATTTTGGCTAATTTTTGTCTCTTTGGAGCGTTGTTTTTGTTCAAATCTCTGGTCAATGACCTCCTCTTTATTGACAATTTACCTCCCGTTTTTTGTAGGGTTATTTTGATTGGTTTCTCGGGGGATTTTGGTTCTAGTTTCGGGAGGATTATACCGCATGCGGGGAGGTTTCTAGCGAAATGATTTGCATTATGAACGCTCACCTTATTTAATTCGGTGTTCAATTGGGTGACTTGTACCCTTAACCTTTCGATTTCCTCGTTTTGGGACTTTACGATCTCTTCGAGGATTTCCATTCCGCGTAGAATTTAACCTCGTTCATGATCCTCCGATGCAATGACACGATCGAGGAATTCGGCCTGGCCATCGATAGCTGTCGCCGTAGCTGCGTGGAAGGTTCCCCTTTCAATCAACGCCTTTGATGTAACCGTTTGATTATGGGACGCAATTCGTAACTGTTCCGTTAATGATTTTAAAAACTGCTCGTTTTCACCAGAGATCTTAATAAAACGGGCCTTCACCCTTTCGGCCACAATCGACGATTCCGGTAAGTTCTGCTCGGCCATTTCGACTAAATTAATATGAGAAGATTTTTTACTTTACGAGTCTATTATCTAATTATCTTATTATGGAATTTGGATTGTTGTACTTACGTATCGATATTCGTTGGGCAATGATTATAACGATAATAATGATTAATAATGATAAAAAAAGAAAACGGCATTAATTAATTTTCGAATTTAACATTTCACGTACTTATTTTCTCGAACGTTGTTGTGAGATTAACGTTGTTGCTTTGGTCATGATTTCTGACTGCTTCCCCCCCCCCCGACCACGATGTCATCGATGAATTGATTGATCATCGGTGAGTTGATCGGTCAATGACGCGATGTCATGGTTGTTGAACTTTTCGACGAAGGGTGTTACGTTGACGTAAGTGGAATTACCTTATTTTTGTAATTGGATTATCTTGTATTTATTTTGATTAATTCACGTCGTTGGTTAATGGGATTTATTTTCGAGATGTTTTTGTTTCGAATTTAACGTTGTGTTTTGATTGTAGATGGGTCTTATCGTTTAAATTCTTGTACATTCCGTTGGAGGATTTTCCCATCGGGAGTACGGACTCGATAACTTCCGTTTCCCTTCACCTCGATTATTTCGCAAGGGCCAACGAATTTTGGGTTGAGTTTTGACGATACTCCAACGGCTTTATCGGAAAGTATATGATTCTTTGTATAAATCATATCTCCAACCTTGAGATCAGTGAGATTTTTATTTTCGTTGTTCTTTTTTCGTTTTTCGAGTGTTTTCTTTGTGTTTTGTATCACTTTTTTCAGACACATATCGTATTCTTCGTCAGCTAGTGGTAATGCTCTTCCCTCATAATCGAATCTTATTCTTTCCATCAACGTTACTGGCGGGAACCCAGTCGTAGCGTGTTCGATATGGTTTAGCCTACGTTCTATCTCGTCGATGTGTTGGTACAAGTTGCTGTGTTTAGTTGGGCATTTTATTCGAAGGACATCGCCTATGATTTTCATTCGTGTTTCGACTGGATTCGATGATGGTGTATACGGTGATGTAAACCTCGGCTGTATTTTTAGTTGTTTCCAGTGATCGATCCAGTCCTTCGTTGTGAATTGGCTCCCGTTATCGGAAAGAATTGTCTCAGGTTTGCCATATTTTTCAATAAAGCGATTCATCCTATCGATACAGACATTTACCGAAGCTTTGTTTATCGTATATAGCTTCGTGAATTTTGAGAAGACGTCCATAACCACGAAGATTCGATTTACGTTTTCACGTCCTGACGGTAATGGACCGTACAGATCGACGGACAACAGTTGACCAGGTTTGTCAGCGAAAACTGATAAAAAAGGACCTGATAGTGTCGTATTTGTATTTTTTGATTTTTTACAGGTTTCGCAGCTCGAGCAGAACAGTTCGATTTCATATTTCGATCCCGGCCAGTCGAAGAATCGCCGCACCAATTCGAGTGTTTTCCGAGATCCTGGATGGGTGAACTCTTCGTGGTAGAATTTGATCAGCAGTCCGCAAGTTGATTCGGGGGCATATATTCTTTTATCCCCGTCGCGATTAACGTAGTAAACGATGCTATTTTCTTTTTCAACTCGTGGTGATCGTCTTTCGAGCTGACCCGTAATCTCCCTGCTTTTCTTTTGTAGGTTCGACATGTTGTTCATCAGTGAGGATATCGTGATCGCACTATTATCATCAACCAACATTAATACGATCGGGAAATCAGCGTTCCGATATACCACAACTTTGAGTGGAGAGCAATATCTGCTTAAAGCGTCCGCGGCAATGTTTTTACTCCCAGGTATGTGTTCAGTAGCGGTTATTGAAAAGCTGGTGAGAAACGTTCTCCACCGCGCTACTCTTTGCGAGACGTTGTCTTTCAGGCCTATTAGATACTGTAGGCATCGACAATCTGTTCGTATTCGGACCTCGTGGTCTGTAAGCATGTAGAGATTTTTCTTCATTGTGTATATTATCGCTAGCATTTCCTTTTCGAATGTAGGATAATTCTTTTTGGACCTTTTCAGGAGCCTGCTTACCATTGACAATACCTTCGGTTTCTCATCTTCATTGTCATCGGCGAATTGAACAACTATTCCTGAGATGGCGAAATCAGAAGCGTCCATAATTACATAAAACGGAAGGTTCCAGTTCGGATGTGACTGAAGCAGGCATTTAACCATTTCCGATTTTACTTTCTCGAATGCTTGCTGGTGATCATTTGTCCATTCAAATGTAGTATCATTTTTCAACAGACTACATAACGGAGCAATTATATCGCCATATCTCGAAACGTGTCCCCGATAATAATTAGCGACTCCGAGAAATGATTGAACTTCTTTCTTCGTCGTTGGAGCTCTGAAATTGTGGATTGCTTCTGCTTGTTTTGGATCAGGTCGTATTCCATCAGCGTCGATGACGAACCCTAAGTATCGAGCAGTATCTCGAAACCATGAACATTTTTCTAGTTTCAATGTCATATTATACTTTACGAATCTCTCTAGGACTAACCGTATGTGTTCCAGGTGTTCGTTATGTGTTCGAGAATGTACTAAAATATCGTCGATGTATACTGTAACACAATGATCGAGACCGCTCAGAACGATTCTCATAGCTGCTACAAAGGCCTGCATTGCGTCCTTCAAGCCGAAGATTATTCGATTCAGCACATATGGTTTTCCTTGAAATCGGAAGGCGATGTATTTTCGAGATTCCGGAGCTAGAGGAATTTGTAGGAATCCCCATCTTGCATAGAGCTTCGTAAAAACTCTCATCTCGGATAAACTTAATTTTATTGTTTCGATTGGTGGGACTGTGTCTCCTCTCATGCCCATATACTGATTTATCTTCCGAGCACCGAGGCAAGGGCGAATATCACCGTTCTCCTTCTTCGTGTACGTTATCGGTGAGAAGTATTCGCTCGACTCAGGACTTATAATCCCCTGTTTCTCCCAATTGTCAAACAGTTCTTTTACCTTCGGGATCCAAGCCTTTGGAATTATCCTTTCCTTTTCGTCCATTTTCTTCGTATCCTGGGACATATTTAAAATGTGTGTGTATGCTCCACATCTACCGGTCCTTTCAGCGAAGGCTTCGTGGTTTGCTCGCAAAACGTCGCCGAGCTCTTGTGCTATTTTGTTCGATAGCTCCAATTCCTTCAATATCTTCTCAATTTTGTTTTCTATCTCGAATGGAGTTTTGTCCGTTGGCCCGATGTTGAGAATAGGTTCAACGGCACCAAATTGAACTCCAGGTATCTCGATCCGTTTCGATCTGTCTCGTGGATCCACAAAGTCGACCAATCGATATCTCACACTAGGTCTTCCATCGTGTTCGTAGAGGAATTCTCGACCTAGTATGATCGGCGCATTCAAGCTCTTGTTAATGTGAAGCGTCATTGTCATCTCGATGTCGTCCCCATGCTTATCGACCATTATGAATCGTAGATTTATCGATCCATAAACTCGTATAGCGGGTTTTCCGACAGTGTAACCGACTTTCTGTGTTGGGCAGTTCACATGCATGAGATACAGATCTGGGTTATGTTTTTCTAAGAACTGAAGGAATTTCTCGGTTATCCAGCTGTATGGAGAACCTTGATCGATGTACGTTCTGTAAACGTTTCTCGCCTTGCCCATAATACTATTTATTATAAAGGGCGGAAACCACGGCCTTGTATCAACGAAATTGTTCTCGGAGTCGGTTTCTTCTGGATCTGATTCAACGTCGTCCATGATGTGGAAGCAGAACGTTCCATATGGATCTTCTTCGTCTGTTTGCTGAGGATCACCTTCTTGTGATTGCTCGTTTTCACTACATTGATTGTAATCGTTATATCCTGTAATCAGGTTAACATTAGGACTTATCTCGTCCTTTCGATCGACGTGGTCTGCAATTAGAGACGCTAAATTTTCATCGATTAAGTGTGTCTCCTCCTTGTTATAGCGGCGTGGGACATAATAAATGGACCTTTCGTCCCCCGGGACGATTATCTTATCTTTATTATCGTTCTCGTACTTTCGAGTGAAGATTCTCTCGATGTCGAGAATATACACGTCCTTGAAATTAGACTTAAGATTCCAAATCCGGCTATTGAATCTCCGAAGTCGAGATCTGTAGAACTGATTATCCATTCTCATTGGATCCGGTGAGATTGTCGTGACGATTATTTTCTCAACTCGACGTTTTCGGAGTAATTTGTCGAGGAGGTATCGGAGTTTCGAGATGATTGTATCTTCATCTGCATCTGGATTGAGGATGAATTCTTCTCCAAAGCCGATAATAATACGGGTATTTTCTTTTGTAACTCTTCGTATAATTTCTAGGAGAGGGCCCAACCGATTTAATTTCTCGAAGCCTGCTGTCTTGTCGATATTTAAGTTCTGAGCGTTCGATAAGCCACTATTCTTTAACCAGCTCAAGACGGTCGCGTCACCGAAGACTTGACAAATCTTCCACTCTGGTATTACGAATTCGTTTTTCATTACTGTTGTCGGTCTGTTTTTATCGAATTTTTCGATGGGGCGTCCTATGCGACCGACCATAGGCGCCTTCCTCAGTTTCCCTGACTCTGATGGGAAACTTCATCGGGAGTATACGAATTTGCGTACTTTTGGTCACCGATGTTTAATAGTGGCTGTTGTTTTACCTGTTTACTCATATTTACAGTATTCTCTTCGTGGAACAGGCTGTGTAGGTACTCGAGTTTCGTTGAGAATTCAACCAGATTCGCGACATCAGATTCGAGTATTTGGTCCCTATATGGCATCGGTATTTTCTTCACCAGGATTCCATATATGGTGTGGATGTCTTCACCGCACTCGAGTAGTCGGGTGTATATGTGTATCGCGTAGTCGGCCACCAAATCGTATTTTCTCGAATCATACTGGCCATCTCGAATGGCTTGCACTTGGGCTTGCTTCCTTGACTTGTTCCAATAAACTGTTACGAAGTGATCTCGAGCTTCTTGATATCCCCAATTCTCTCGATAGACTGCTCCTCTAGGAAACTTATTCACATCCATCATTTTTCCAAAGACTCTGCCTAACTGCTCGTCGTCTTGATCCAGGTCCTCGACGCAGCTCTCAAACTCCCTAAGGAATTCTTCCGGGGTTCGATGATCCTTATGTCCGGTGTATGCTGGCATCCTCGAAGGATCGAATAATCTCGATGTTTTCTGTAGTGGGGCTATTCTTGAGAATGTTTGGTTTGCTCCCATTTCACGGCATCTTCGTACCGGTGTCCGTTCCCTCTGATTTGGCAGATATGTGGGAACCGTTGTGTCCTTCAAGTGTCTCATAATCGTTGGGGGCGGTGTCTCGGGTCTGAAACCGACTGGAATATCCGTCATTTCTTTTCGGGTATTCTGTGGAGTTGGGTCTCTCAAAGCTTGCAATCGGTCAATTTTTCTTTCAAAATAATCGAACTGTTCTCTGATCTGAGATTTCGTTTCCAAACTCAGTAATTTTATCTGCTCAAGGATCTCCCGGGAGCTCGGACTTTGCTCTCTCCTTTTGATGGCACTTACTAACGTCGAACTGGCTACCGGCTTTCGAGTGGTCTCTACCTGACTCTGTAGAATCGTAATTTCTTCGTTTTCTTTGGACGGTGTTTTATCATCCTCGATAGGTATATACAACGAATCGCTATAAAACTGCGCATCTTCGAAGTCGACTTTCTTTTTCGTCTGATCGAGTTCGATCTCGGCTATCCTCTCACGTATTCTCGATGTTGAGGGATGTTCAAAGGATTTTTGTTTTGAAATTTCTCCCTCGAGAGCCTTAACTCGATCTTCAAATTCGCTATTCTTTTCAGCCACTTTAACTGTACACAATTCAGCTGCTCTTCTCCTCTTTTCGCTTTTTTCGAGCATCGAATCTCGTACAACCCATTCCCTCCGGTATCAAGCGGTACTTTCGGATTGTCGGAGATAGAGGTTCCGGTAAAACTCAACTGGGTCGGTTCCCTTAGGTGGTTCGGGTACCTTATTTGAGTCGAAGGCCCACAAATTCTTCAGCGTTTCCTCCTCTTCCATGTTGGTGGATCCTTTTGTAATGTTTACTTCGTCTTCGCTCATCGCAACTTCTCGAGTATTTGTCACTTCGTCCCTATCTCGTCTCCTCAGGTGGTTGGGGGTGTCAAAGGGGTTGGGGTTATTCTCGTTCCCAATACCGTCCATCTCAGACGAAATTTGCTGGCCTAAGTTTAGTAAGAAAGGCTAATATTTCCCTTAACTAAATCGATACGTTTTATCCTAACAGACTAGCTATCGATGTCTATGGCTCTGCTCGTCGATATACCTTGAACAGGGGGGATTTACAGCTCAGCTATTACTAACAAGCATATCGACTTAATTTATTAATGGGTAGGTCATACTTTTAGGGGAATCTTCCGGAAGTATAGTATCGAAAATATTTCTAGAATCCCTAAATTATAATGTATGTAATGAATTGGACCAAGATCCATAACATAGGGCAGATAAAAAATCGACTAAGGCTTAATTACTTTAAAGTCGGTACGTCGTAAGTACGATTACGGGAATACGGGTGGCTTTTAATCTAGCCTATCTTTTTATTTTATTTCAATACACACCCGTACGATGTTATTTTAGTCTGTTAAGAGTCGTTAAAAGAAAGTTTGTCGAACAATAAAATACTGGCCCACTAAAAGTGACGTACAATAGTTAGGTTAACTACGATAACTATTTTCTACGGCACACTGCCGATAAAATGCTAAGATCAAGACATGATCGGTAGGCTTAGGGCCATAGCAAATGACTGTAACGACTAACAGTCTTGAACACATATATTTATTAAGGAAGCTTGCGCCTCGAACGGGACATTATTTATCACACTAATAATCGAATTAAACACGAGGGACCTAATCCTCGAACACCAGGTTGTTTTAGTAGTTACGTTAAATTTATTATTTTTATCGAATTTAGGTTGACACGCTTCGTAAGGCATAGAGCTAAACGCTGAAGTCGATGTGGCTTTCACTGCAGTTTACTTGCTGCATTTGCGTCTTAGAACGGAGAAAGACTTCCTCCAATTAGTACACGTGGGAATCAGATGCCCAACAAAAATAAAAATGGCTGCGGCAAAGCCGGCCAGTCAACGGTCGCCAGACACTTTTGGTAAATTTGGATAGTGCCAATCCCGATATGAACAGGTTGATCAGACCTATCCAGCTTAAAGGATCGCTCTAACAATCATGCTGAGCAACAAACCAATCGGATGGGTTTTAACAAAACTCAGGTGGCGGACTTTTGTTTCTTCTCATACGATCTTTCTACTCTTATTGATAGGATATGGTAAGAAAGAAACCCGGAAAAAAAAATGAAAGTAGGAACGGAAATAATTTTGGACGGGTGGTTTGAGAACATGATCGAAAGAAGGAGGTACACTCTCCACAGTCGTTGATATACACCCGTGTAAACTACAGTACCGAGTAGCAATACGGATCTACGAATAACATGAGATTGTATATATCCGTATGTGAAGGTTTCAGATTAAGAATGGACGATTCTCAAATTACACCCTCATAACGGACGGAATTAACATTAAGACGGAAGGTTGTGGATAAGGCGTTTGCATTAGGCTCGGCCACTGAACTCAAAAGACAAGTCGATCAAGTCCTGTCACGGTCGCCAAGTAAAACGTAGATGTGACGTCCGAAAACGAACGTACATCCCGAGTATGGGGAATGATATCACGATTCGAAGTATATCAATAAGTCTCGATCAATCGTAGAGTCGAAACCACAAACCAGGTCAAACAGTTAGGCCACCAGCCTACCAGCGATAGCTCCCGAGGCCTACGAAGTATATCGGGCGAATTTATATAATTGGAAATAAATAAGTTGGCCGACCCATTATCACAGTATACACTTTATTACAATCGAAAAGGTTACTTACAAGTATGGTAACTAATATCAGGTCGTGCAGGTTATACTTCACATCGCCTCATGGTTCTCGAAGTTCGGTGAACCATCAAATCTCGATCGAGATTATTCGTTTTGAGTTCGAAAGAATAATATCGCGAGTTATTCAAATTCTACTACTGGCGTTCACATTCGAAAATATCGGTGAAAACAATCAAATGGTGACTTGCTGTCGTATAAAAAGAGCTGTATTTGTTGTGAATAATATTTCGTATTCACGACGAACGAAAAACTATCACGTCTAAAACGAGACTGACCGTTCACTCTTCAGCCTAAAACGTGAACAGTCGAAGAGATTAGAAATGGTTCACCGATGATCGATATCTTATTCTTACACGTCACCATATTGTTAAATAATAGTTAGTCGACGTGTCTTTATGTTTCTTAGATTTCGGGAATTTATTCCCGATGGGGAATCGGCGTATTTCTGGTTTACCTTATCGTTACTACAAACTTATAATTCGAGAGCCGTTCCCTATCGTAATAATAATACAGTCGATGGTGACGTGAAGGGAAGGCTACGGGTAACTTAGATGTCACAACACTATGTGGGTAATTTGTAAACAAAATACATATTATTTTCTACTTATCCACTCCCCTTCCATAACCTTTCACAATCCCTTCCACCTTGAAAGTTTTCTGTATGACACCCCCTTCCCCACCACAAAGTCTTGAAAACAACTATATTCACTGAAATTCGTTGTTTTCAAGACTCTCTGAAGGAGAAGGGGGTTTTGGGAAAAAATTGCATGTAATCTTTTTTATTGGAAGGGATTATAGAAGAAGGTGGATAGTTAGAAAATATCTTTGGGTATATGATTTATCTACAAAGTATGATAATTACAAGTAATAATCTCCCATATTGGCCTTTTAATACTTCACTAGGAGTGCTAATGTCTGTGGATGTGTTAGTTATTTTAAACAAAAAGTGTTGAAAATGAAAAAAGAAACGAGAAACTAACTAAACACAATTTATTTAGATCCATCCATATTGGACACCAAATTTGAACATGACTCAAGGAATATTACATTTGATGTATTGACAGAAAGGCTGCACATAATAATGGTGACAGCCAAATAAACAGAACAAAAAGAATAGTAACTAAATATGTTTATCAAGCAGGTTTGCCAAAACAAATGACAAAATAAATAGGATAAAAACGTGATCATGAAGAATGGTCTTTGCTATACAACATGGAAATTTCTTATTAAATAAATCAAACTTTGTAAATTATTTTGTTATAAAAGTTAAAATGTGTATTGAGATGTTGGATATTTTCAGTAAAATGTTAGGTATACAAGCATATGCTCAAAGTGGTACTTTCTCCATTTTAAATCGGATTGCCCATTTCTTCTTTGACTGAGGAGTTGCAGGATATTTATGCAAATGAATATTATCATTTGGATTAATCCTTAAAGAGGAGACATTTGAAATTATTTCAATGAGCGATTTGAATGAATTCGTGAATGATATTAATTCAAATTGATGTTCAACTTACCTACTACTACAACCATAAACAGAACATATACTGTGAGATCTTCATTTTTTCTCATAATGTTCTAGATAATTATAATTTTGCTCCTCCATAATGACCAGAATTACAAAAAATAAAACAGAAACATTCACAAAAAGTTAGAATAGAACTGTTCACTCATATCAATATAGGTAAAAATTTTATCATGATCATGTTTTTGTCCTACTTCTCAAAGATGCCACCAAATGGTGACTACTTAATGTTAAAATGCCAATAATGCCATTGAATATATTCAATAAAGATTGATTTTTTCAAGTCACCAGAGGGGAAGGAGTATGGCTTGTAATTGCAACCATAACCAGAACAATAACCATTAAAAACTTAAATAAATTTGACATCAATTTGGGAATTGATAAACAAAACAAACAAATTTCACATAACCAATAACCAGTAACCAATTCTCACAAAATGGTGAAGCCATTAACCAGAACAATAACCAGAAAGAATCAGTTTTTATTGGTTTTTCTAAAATATCATTATTATTGATCCTTTTCAAAAATTACCCATTATTTCCTAGAAAATTATAAATTATTGATAATTTAACTTGAAGATTTTTTTTTGTCTATTTTATCAAAGATTTTGTCTTAACCAATAACCAGTAACTACAACTAATAACCATAAAAGTTGTTTTGGTTTGCCTGAACAATAACCAGTAACCAAATAAGTACATTTATAACCAATAACTAATAACCAGTAACCAGTAACCAATAACCTCAAAAATGTTTTGGTTATAAGCTCTAGGAAGAAATGTGTTGGGCAAAAAACTACTGACCACCGTTTTGTAATAAATTTTATACTTAACAATTTCTTACTGAACTATTTTTATCAAAAAATCAAATTTCACAGAAAAAATCAAATATGGGGTAACAAACACCTCCTCCTTAAAAATACAAGGGTTGGGAGGGTGCAACCTTTAGTATGTTAATGTAGGGGACCTACCCATCAACCTTATATAGTTATAATTTGTGTAATAATTTTTTTTTTGTAAAATTTGACTGGAATAATTGCTTTTCACAAAAAAAGTTGATAAACAAAATAAAAAATTAAAAAAAAATGAGTTTACATTTTCAATTATTTATTACTGGATACCCAGTAGCCCTATCTCATCAATAGCTCTGTTTGATAGGACTACACCAACTTACACCAACCTACACTGGGAGGGCGATTCCACAAATGTAGGAATGTTATATGAATTTATACTAAATTTTAATTGAATATTTGTGGAATATCCCTACCAGTGTAGGTTGGTGTAAGTTAGTGTAATCCTATCAAACAGAGCTAATGTTAACAAAATGTACCATCATTCTAAAACACTAAATTGGACATTGATTCTCTGAGCATATGCAGGACGTCTTTTTTTTGTCTATTTTCAGTCTTTTGGACAGACAATAATTCCAACTACTGGGCCATATATCCAGAGAAGGTATTGTTGGAAAATGATGGGTACCATGGTCCGCGCAAAGTGTAACACCCCCTCCCCTACAGTTCAAGTTGTAAAAAAAAAATCTCTCAGTTTGGCTGTAATGATAATTTCGTATCATTCATAATATCTCTCTCTTATATATATATTTCACATATATATCAATCACCTGAAACAATTCTCATTATATTGACATCACGTAAACAAGTCTTTACTTGCCTTTACTGACTCATTTATTCTACTTTCAATGTTTATAAACAAACATAAATACACTTTTCATAACAACTCTTTTCTATGAAACCAGTCTGCAGATATTACAAATACCCAAAATCACCATTTATGTCATTTCCTTAAACTCCTATTGGACAATATCTAAACTTGTATTGTCATAAATATCCAATCATATCACTACCATTTCCACTCTCCAAGAAATCGCCATATTCTCCTCCCAAAACTTCTAGTTATAAAAACTCATGTAACCATGTACATTTTACCATCTCATCTCTATTAATATTATTATTCCTACGTAACTTACTATTTAGTATTTCACTGTTTTATATCTTGTTTAGTACAACCTTTTAACATTTACGAGTATTTAATTATTTTGTAACCAATATTCTCGTTACATTGGCTGTCTCTCCCCATCACTGTTTCTTTCTTCCTTTACTTTTGGTGCTGCTGTATTGTGTTCAGGATTTCCTGGTTGTGATGACTATTTTCTTTAAATTGTGTGTCAGAAGCAGAGTAGAAACAGAGAAAAAATTAATCATCAGATAGACAGTCACCATCACACCTGATTTCCTGGAATAATATGTCACATGAACCACCAACAACTGCACCACTCACGCATACACTTATACACCCCACTACTATTAAATGAACATGAGAGAATAGATGACACCACTACTTAACTTTGTTGAAGAAAAAAAAAATTGAAAAAATACACCAAGAACAAAACAACAAATTTAATGAGATGTGCCAACTAGTATCCTAATTTGCAACTTTGAAAATATTGTGGGATGTCACACCCCCTTAGTACATCCCTGATGGTGGTTCATCTCTTATCATCCTCATGCTGGGATGTAGGGAATGTCTTTTTTCATGAGGGGGAGAAAAATGAAAATTGCCAACTGAAATTTTTGAAATTACCAGCTGCTAAAAAAAAAAACCAAATTATGTGTAACGTATATTTTCGTCTATTTTTAATTATGACAAACAATATTTGTTAACACTATTTCAAATACCAGAAATATAGTTATTCGATGATAACCTAAACATCCCATTAAACTTTTCATAAACAATATAAAATTTACCCATCTGAAACGTCATGAATGTAGAAATCCCATCGCCTCTTTCAGCAACCTAAAAACACCTGTCCCTCAATATTATTACGAGTCAGCAAATCCCTATTGTAACAAATCCTTACCTCACTTAGTCTATTCACCATATTCAATCATGTACACCATGTACCCTGAATGGGTACATAAACCCTGACAATGATACAATCGATGTTCAGTTTAATTTCTAAATTATTATGTTTACTTACTGCAGATACACGTATTGTCTAAAGGGCTTCCCAATATCTAATTTTATGTGTAAAACTGTTGAAATTCTTAGTAAAGTTTTTGAAATAATAACTGTGTTGAATATTTTAGTCTCATTCAAAGTTAAGGTCTACAATATAGTTTGTAGACAACTAAACCACTATTTTAAAATGTAAAAGAAATATTAAAAGAATTAAAACTTATTCTAAATTGGTACAATATTATTTCTTTTGGCCGTTACATTATGTCCTGTTTTTTTCTCTTAGGCACAATTTTTCCAACTAATAAACAACTTGTACAATTTTTGCAACTGACCAAAACTTTTAAGGGGAGCCTCCTCCCACCCCCTTAGCTACATCCCTGCCATCATGCGCATACCTGCTAGTAAAAAGCCTTAGGTACCTCAGTTTTTCTGCATGAGGCCTACTAACTGTTAGGGTTCCTCCTTATTGTGAACACTTCACTGAAATCCAGTATGATTTTTGGATTTCAGACACGGATAGAATCAAGACTGTTAAAGGGGATTCGAATAGATTTGCCAAATCCAACATAATTATTTGAATCATGGACAACACTAACTGTAGTTGTGTAATCATAACTAGTAAATTTTGGTCACTTTTTTTTTTACCATTGAATTTGTTATTGCTGTGAAAATAAAATACAAGTAATTATAACTGAATCAAGATCTATTATCATATCCCATCAAATTCATGCATGACTGGCAAAAATAGTAGCTCTGTTTGATAGGATTACACTAACTCACACCAACCTACACCGGTAGGGATATTCCACAAATATTCTACTAAAACTTGGCGCAAAGTCACATAACATTACTACATTTGTGGAATCACCCTCCTGGTGTAGGTTGGTGTAAGTTGGTGTAGTCCTATCAAACACAGCCAGTGGTAAAAAGGTGCACTTGCACCTACTGGAGTATCCAGCCAGGTGAATTGCACCAGGCTGGCAAATTTCAAACAAAAAATCTTCATAATGTTTACTTTTTTCTATAAATAACAAAAAAAAACAACACAAAACTCTGCTATTAAAAAAATACAATGATGATTCGTAATTCTTAATTTAGCCACAAGGGTCGCACTTTACAATTATTACGAAATTCAAAATATTATTCTGTTATGGTTGATGAGTCATCTGATGTTCCATCTGTCATGGCTACGGCCACGAGTCCTGTGCACACTGGCGATGCGCAGAGGACTCGACATGACTGTAGATACTGGGCTGAGGCGACGCTAACCAGTTGTCTAACAGCGAGGCGAGAGCTAAGGTGTGTGACAACGAGATATATTTTATTCGTCCTTGTGACGTTAAACCAACATTAAGTAAACTCCTCCACCACATGGTAGCAGGAGCACAGTGTTTTTCACTGGACCTCGAATTCAATAATTTGTTTTCAATAATTTGTTTTCATTGAAATTTAATTTCACAAATCGAAACCTGGTTTCGGAAAATTGAAATTTAATTTCGCAGATCGAAACCTGGTTCCGGAAACTGAAATTTAATTTTGAATCCACACGCTTCCACTAGTCAATGACTCTCATCCGTACGTAGTACGCACTTAACAGTCTCGAAAAGAATTATCCTAACAGTTAATTCCAAAACAAAACAGTTTGACTTATTCGAGACTGAACTTCAAGTCAATAATAATTTCCTATACGCCTTAAAGTAATACATTTCCTAATTGTAAATTAGCCTAGAAATGATTTTCGTAATCACCGCTACTAAATGGCCGACGAAAAAATAATTTACAATTATTTTTCCACCGCCCCCAGGGCCATTTATTACGTAAATTATTATCAGAAATAAAAAACATCAAATTCCAAAATTTGTCCTAAAAATATTTAGGCTATATTAAATACAGAAACATCGCTAAATGTTAGCGCATCTGTGTCTCTGTCCTTCAGAATGAGAGAGAGATAGAAAAAATATATCGCTATCCCTGTCTCTCTTGCACTCATGCGTTTGAAAAAACGTTTCTTAATAGAGACACAAATGACTTATTTTTCGATCGAATTTCTTCAAAAATGCGACGATCGTGACCAAAACAAAAGAATTGGTTCAACCAATCGGATTCCAGCAGCCGCTGGATGATTGAACTTCGTATGAGTTTTTTGTGTGAACACACAAACATACGCAAAAAGGATCGTAATCCTTTTTGTAATTACGCACACAAACATAATTTGTGCATCACGCTGCAACAGCAGCGACAACAACGTGTTTAACACGACGTACCCCTGATGTATGAATAAATACACGATCACAATCACTTGTTGTCAAATTTTGATCGGGTTCATCGTGCGTTTTAGCAATTAATTGTGTTTCGCAAATTTGTAATTAATTAATAATCATTTTCGTAATTAATTACGTGTTTCCACGAAATTCATTCCCCCCAGAGTGTAGTGGCGTAGTTTCTGTAAGGTACTGCAATCAAACAAAAGGAAAACCGTAAGTACACTTACGCCTAATTACAATATTTAGCAAATTTTCTAAAGTGTTGCCATATTCGAAATATGCATTCGTAACCAATCTTTACGAGAATAAATCTTAGATATATCAGACTACAATTTATTTGTCTATATTGTATATTATCAAAATTTTTTCATAATTCAATAGTCAGTCCGACATTTTAATAGCCTAAGATCGAAAATTGATCTTAGCGCAAACTCTAAGATATTATTTGTGCGTAATTTAATTACGAATCGAAATCGGTTTGTCGTCCCAGGGTCACGCCAAAATTTTTTTAGGGACAAGACCCTGAAGATCAAACTGACTTCGAAAAAAGTTATCTGTCTCTTCAAAATTCGAAAAGATGTTTTCGCCCATGGGTCATGCCCGATTTTTCATTTTTCCCGGATACATAGAAAAAAGTAAAACTCGAAAACCATCTTTTCTTTTCGTCAAACTCGAAAATGATGTTTTCGCCCACGGGTCATGCCCAATTTTTTATCTCTTTCCAAAGAGTTAAAAAAATAATACCACGAAAATTATTTATCTTTTCGCAAAAATCGAAAATACCTTTTCGCCTACGGGTCACGCCCGATTTTTAATTTCCTAAAAAGACTGAAAAAATTTCGAAAAAATGATTTCCTAAAATCGATAAAATCGTGATTTACGATTTCTGTCATCGGTCAAAAACATGATACATGGCAAAAATTCATAACACAGGTTACGTCCTTCCCCTTATGCGACAATACGCCAGGCGTTTATAAAAACAAACCACGGTAATATCAATGAAAAATCGTATCATTGACCTTCGTTCAAATGTACGTTAATACTACAAACGCAATAATCGTTCTTATTCGATCGCATCCCCATTTTCGATCGATAGGCATAATACCTATATTGAAAAAGAAATATAACTTATTTATTTCCGATGTTCATTTATTCTGTTCTTAGAACATGAGTACACAAGATAAGAACGCGTCTCGTGGCGACCAAATTGACGTCCTCCTCGATCCGGAATCTTTGTTGATGGAGGAGGAGGAGTCAACAGAGGCGTCGGCCCGTCAACAGGACGCAACCCCGGCACCTCAACCACAATGGGTGGATGAAATAGAAGAGGAGGAGTTGCATAGGGTGGCAGCAATACTGTCGAGCGTGCAGCCATTGCCAGGACGTAGTACCGTACAGCCCGTACCCATGGACGTACAGCCGAGAAGCCGAACGTCCACACAGGCAACTAGTGGTGTCACTGATAGTGAGGACAAATGGGAACAGTTTGTCATTGTACTGGAGGATGCAGAAGAGTATGCACAATCACTGCAAAGAAAAATCGAGAGACCACACGTACCACAGTACAAAATAAACGCATTGTCAAATGAAAAAAATGCCATTGAGGCCACAATGAAGGATCTCGAATACATTCCTCGAGGCCTCGCAAGAGAAACCTTGCGTAGGGCCAGACAGGTAAAATGGAAGTTGTTGGTACTGCAGTCAACGATAAAATCCAACGTACAACAACAACAACTTCAGCAACCACAATTCGTACCGGAGGTACGTGAAAATGCTGACAAGCATCGTTGTTGGGAGGAACAGGCGTGCTGGGACGCCAGAGCTCTGGAACTAGCTAGAGAGCTGGGGGATGCTCTGCGCAAGGAGGCCAATGCCTGCAAGGTGTTGACCGCCTCGCAGAAAAAAGTCCGCGAGCTCTCTGCCCTGGTACATGAGGATCTTGGCATCCAGGTGGCTAAATTCATACATCAATACCTCCCAGATGCAAAGAAAGCTACCGAATGCAAACGTTTGCTATCACCACCACCGGCTCCGGAACAACGTACCCCAGTAAGGGGTGAACAAGGCCAGCCCGGAATGGTGACAGGTAATGAAATTTCAAATTCAAATGAAAATGTAACATTTCCAGAAAATAATGAGGGATAACCAAGCCCAAAAAGGCTCTGTTCCCACCAACCCTCCTTATCACAAACTAATTCTCAAACATTCGACACGTCGTGTCGCGAGCTATCACAAAACCCGATAGAAAATGAAACACCCCTGGCAGTAGCGATGGACTCAAACACCATCAAAAAACCACCATCCGAAAATTATATTTCGAAATGCTGGGAACATGATCCAAAAGATCAAGTTGACGCTGGGTTTGCAAATCTCAAACCCCCTAAATTTTATTTAGAAAAGTGGGATGGCGACATCCTAGGTTATCCTGGATTTATTAACGGATTTAATAATTACGTTAATAAACGAAATGATATCGCTATCCCACAAAAAATTAACCTACTTCAAGGGGCCCTACCGAAATTTTTGGTAGAAAAAATTAATCATTTTTCCCCAGATAACATTGGCTACATCCAACGCCTAAAATTCCTAGATAGTAGGTATGGGGACAAATCGAAGATTCGAGCTGAAATGTGGCTAAAAATAACTGCATACACCACAACCACTAACGATCCAACGTCAATCCTAGACACGTTAGACACCCTAACCATTATGGTAGATAGGTATTGTTTACTTGCAAAAGTAATCGACGAGGAACAATTATTTAACATAGTAATTAAAAAATTTCCACCCCGATCTTACCAAAACACTTTAAAAAGTAACAAACGCAATGTTAAACATTTGTTCGAAGCAGTTAGATCGTTTATTAAAATTAGGGAGTTATCGGAGCCCATCTGTACCTCTGTACCAAAAAAGGTCGATAAACCTAATCCGCCCCCGCAAAATAAAAATTTCTCTCAACCTAAAGGCAGGAGAAATTTTGCGATAATTTCTACTGAAAAGAAAACGAACGAAAGAGGACAGAATAAATCCAATCCTCGTAAACAACCAGCACAACGTTCGAATCGCACAAACAATAGGGATACTAATGAAACTTTATCTAATACAGATGCAGAGGGGATCGTATGGGTCCAGCTCCCATCTGGACAACGGATCCCAGCATCAACGGTGCGCACGCCATTGAAACCAAATACTCCCTGCATTTTCTGCAAAGGTGACCACCATGCTCACCTCTGCAGAAAAAAGAGTACTTAGGAGTGACGACGTGCGCACTACGATCGCTACCAATTGTGCATGAGATGTGCGCTATCGCACACCAGTACCCAGTACTGTAAAGCGCTACCACCCACGAACTGCAAATGGTTCCAATGCGGCTGTAGCAAACATCACTCGAATCTCTGCCCCGTGATGGAATACCCGATCAGGGAGGGCAGAGTGACGGCGTGGGTTGAGCAGTTAAAAGACTACAAACAATATCTACCGTCAGGTAACCTGTTTGATGAACAGAAACAAAACTTACCTGTACCCAATCCTAAACAAACTGTACTATTACAGACAACTGCAGCTTCCGAAGAAAGCACCGCTAGTCTCGTTGCGCAGCAACGCAAAGAGGATGAGAACCTGAGTTCCGCATCTGGAGTTCCAGTGTTAAATGAGTGTTTATCATTTTTTAGTATTAAAGATACTGACGCTCATTTCTTAACGTTTTCATCATACATTCTCGCTCCAAACGATAAAAATCCAGTAAAAATTAATGGCTTTTTCAATTGTGGAAGCAAACATAGCTATATGTTCTACACATATGCCTATGAACACCTCAGACAAAATTTTTGAGTTCGCTGAAACAATCAAATTTAGAGGCCTAGCTGGACAAATGTCGAAACAAATTCGCACACAAATTGTAAAATTTGAACTATTCAAACGCGATGGAACTAAGGTTCAAATGGAAGCCAATACGATACCACACATCGCGAACAACTTTTCCGAATTTGATTTTGACAAATTTAAAAACCGTTACCCATGATATTCCAATATCAACTTTTCTGGCTTGGACCGAGAATCTACGATACATTTACTAGTTGGTAATAACTACATGTGGTCGTTTATAAAGCACATTACACACTTGTCACCAACCGTAACCTTAATCGAAACAGATTTTGGAAAAATGTTAGGAGGGTTCTTAGGAAAACCAACCAAATGTGACGCATTCGAACCATCATTTTTCACATCCCCAGAAAGCATCGAAAATTTTTGGAAATTGGATACCTTAGGGATTGAAACCAAAAACTTAGTTGAGGACAATGCCGAAACTGAAGCATTGCACTCATTTTATAAAAATATAAAATTACTGAACAATAGGTATCAAATCAAATGGCTATACAAATATAGCCCACCACCCCTAGTCAATAATAGACAGTTAGCATTCAAACGATTAGAAAGACAATTGCCTAAATTGCAGAAAAATCCAGAATTTTTTGTAAGATACGATCAGTATTTTACCTCACTAATCGATTTAGAAATAGTTGAACCTATCGAGAACGATAGACCCATGGAAATAGTACACTACTTACCACACAAAGGTATCTACGATCCAACAAAAAGCACTCCACATAGAGTAGTTTTTGATGGATCGGCCAAAACTAAAAAGTCTAACTTGTCACTAAACGACTGCATGCACAAAGGAAAAGTACTATTAGCTGATCTAATAGCAATGATTGTAAGTTTCCGTAAGAACCCTTACGCAATAATCGCTGATATTAAAAAAGCGTTTCATCAAATTGGATTGCACTCAGATGACAGAGATGTCATACGTTTTCTATGGATTAAAAATCCTAACAATCCCATGAACAATAACAATCTAGTAACATTAAGATTCTGTCGTGTTCCTTTCAGAATCATAACGGCACCATTCTTACTCGCAGCATTGCTATTACATCACTTCCGATTGGTCAACATGGAGTTCCATGACAAGTTCTTAGAATGATTTTACGTTGATAATTTAATCATTTCCATACCGACGTACGAAGAAGCAAAAGAATTATACATAAAATCGAATAAATTATTCAACGATATCTCCATAGAACTCGCCCAATGGGGCACCAATTGTAAACAGCTACGAAAAGATTTCAACCCACAACACGCATTAAGCAACCCAATCATAAAAGTGCTTGGCCTGTATTGGGATATGGACCATGATGTACTTTACATGCCCAAACCAAAACCATTTACGTCTCCATGGATGAAACGCACATTCCTTAGGGTACTATCATCATTCTATGACCCTTTAGGTTGGTTTGCACCAGCATTTGTTCCGTCGAGAACGTTCATGAAAGTACTCTGGTCCAAGGGATTGAAATGGGACGAAAAAATCCCAGACGATCTCGAACCAACAGCCACTGAGATAATTACCGATCTCAGCAATAGCCTCAACTATTGTATACCTAGACAATTCTATCTAGGAACTTATAATCCGAATACCTACCAACTACACGTATTCGTAGATGCATCACAAGTAGCGTACTCAATGGCAATATATATCAGATTTAGCAACACTAAATCGAATTGTCATGCAGTACGATTTGTAGCAGGAAAATCACGCGTAACACCTATGCGACCAATTACAATTTCCAAACTCGAATTGATTGCAGCACTTATAGGTGCACGTGGACTACGTTCCCTATGTAAACCGCTCGGTTTACAGAACGCACCAACATTTTTGTGGTCTGATAGCAAATGTGTCCTCACATGGCTATTAGAAAGAAAAGTCCACCCACAATTCGTAAAAAATAGAGTCGACGAAATAAAAAAAATAAAACACGTCGAATATCGATATGTTCCATCAACGGACAACCCAGCTAATATTGGCTCACGTGGTTCCTCTATCCACGAACTCTCCGAATCACTCTGGTGGTCTGCTCCAAGATGAAAAATCTTGGCCAGAAACTGATTTGAATATAATCGAAAGCCTACCAGACGAACCGACCAAAATAGATACGCCTGTATTTCACACAATGAAAGAGGTTTTATCTTCAACTTCTAAAAAGTCTGTGTTAATAACACTTGATGATGAATCAATTTTTGACAAACGTCATCCTGCCAAATATTTAAGGCAGATAAAATCAGCAAAAAGATTCATCCCACACTTCTTCATTGGTCCAAATACAGATCAATGTGAAGTGACACTACCGGAACCTGATGTTCTGTCTCAACAGTGGATAGCTGATCCACCGATCCAAAGTCAGCCAATTGATTTGACAATCACCAAATCATGCTATATCCCGAAAGACGAAATACCTTTCGAAAGTTTCATACATCTACCGTTGAACACTCCGTTCAACATAGGTATCACAAAATTCAATACTTTATCTAAACCCGTACGTACATTCCTACAATGTATATAAGCCGTACGACAATTTAGTAAACAACGAATAAGGAGGAAAAGATTAATTTCACCTTATGCATCGTTAGATTTCACATTTCATTTTGCTCTACTCTGTTTCATCAGAGCTGACCAAAAGAAATACTTCGTAAAACTACTCGAAGTATTAGAAAAACTAAATCACCCTCCGTACGTTCTGTACAAAAAATTAAATATCCTGATCGATCCATCTGGGATATTACATACTGTAAATTATCTACCCGATATCGAGTACGCAAGAGACATGCTATCACCAATCCTGATGCATCCTAAGTCTCACTTAACAAAACTAATTCTGATGCACACACATCTGAAAAACGTACACTCTGGTACGAAATTTACCATAGCCGACTTTAGAAGACACTATTTTGTGCCAAAGTCACTAAAAGTGTTACCTCAAATTTTAAAGAAGTCATGTACGCTATGCAAAAAAGCTGAAACAAGACCGTTTAAACAACCAACTTTTTCAGTACTACCAGACTCATCTGGTACCTTTTGTGAATCCATTCACCTACACAGGTGTGGACATATTTGGCCCCTTTATGGTATTTGACAAATACCTGCCAAAAACGAAAGCACAGTTGGCAACACCAACTACACCACCCGTTAAAAATTGGGTGCTGATCTTTACGTGTCTGTCCACCAGAGCAGTACACCAACTATCAGTGTCAAACTTGACAACTGAGGACATCTGGACAGCGTTCTTAACATTTTTCGCTGACAAAGGTATGCCCAAAGTTATCCTATCCGATAACGCAGCACAATTCCACCTAATTGCAACGTACTTACCAGAGTACTGGAAAACGTTCACTGAAGAACAAAAAATAAAACCTAGCTTAGATGAAAGAGGCATTAAATGGCACTTCATCCCAGCTAAAGCACCATGGTATGGTGGAGTTTATGAACGACTGATCGGCATTATAAAACAAGTGTTTTATAAAGTCCACGGTCACAACTCAATCTACAAATATACCTTTCAAGCGAGCTTGAAAGATATACAAACAATGGTAAACAGAAGGCCACTATACCCATCTCCAGATGAGCTAGAGCAGTTGACATTAACACCCGCACATTTCATGCGGGCAAACTTAGGTCACCTAAGCAATCCGATTAATGAATCGAATAAAGTTCCAACTCCTACAGCAAAACAGCTTATGGACATTTGGAAACTCGACCAAGATTACCTTACCAACCTTTGGTTAACTTGGAAGAGACAAAATCTCTTATATCTAAGAGATAGAAGTCCGTCACCAAAAATAGAATTCTCAAGCAAGCAAACATCTACAAGACCTCTCAAGTTCCTGGCTCCATTGGAGTTAGACGACAGAGACGTAGATAAACTCGATACGTAGTATCGCAGTCGTACCTCCGATAGATACCTCCTGATTGTGACAAAAATAGACTGGACTGACAAGCCAATTTACTGACTTTAGGGTACACCATAATTGGACACTATACTCCTAAAAACGGTATAACTACGATTTTTTGGCACCCACTATTACTGTCATGTGCTTTATAAACAGCTACGGGTAATAGGTGGCAGAGTGCACTACTTAATTAAGCATCGTCGATGCCTATACGATTCGCTAATCCCCAAATATTCCTTTACAGAATCTGTGATCTACGGCCAATAACTTGTCTCATCTTCTCAGATGCAGCGTCCGGTGATCCACACGAACTTTCGTTGAAAGTCTCGTCTCCTTGTCACCACGTTACATCGTAATGTCAGAAGATAAAATAAAAAATTTGTTCCTATTTTATTAAACTTCTGTAAATAACTATTTTTCATGTTTGTACTATACTTGATACTTTTATTGTTAACTATATAATAAAATAACATCTTATATATAAACATATATGTCTAATCTTTATTACAGATTTCAGGGGAATCTTCGGAGGTGGCCACCAATGGCCACCCAGGAACACTGCCTCCAGTGTCATGGCTATGGCCACGAGTCCTGTGCGCACTGGCGATGCGCAGAGGACTCGACATGACTGTAGATACTGGGCTGAGGCGATGCTAACCAGTTGTCTAACAGCGAGGCGAGAGCTAAGGTGTGTGACAATGAGATATATTTTATTCGTCCTTGTGACGTTAAACCAACATTAAGTAAACTCCTCCACCACACCATCTGATGTTCGTAGGCTGGAGCAGGTGTCAATATGTTTGAGATGTGTTGATGAAAAATTGACTATAATTGAAGATTTCGTAGGTTTTTATAAAATGAAAAATACAAAGTCGGAAATGTTATTCTTGATTGTTAAAGATGTTCTTACACTATTTAATTTGGATTTCAACGATATAAGACGACAATCTTTTGTTGGTGCTGCAAGTGCCAGTGGTGATAAGACAGGATTACAAACGAGAATTTGTGAGATGTATCCATTGGCATTATTTGTACACTGTGTTGCACATACATTGAATTTGTGAGTCCAAGACACTTTAACTGGAATTTCATCAGTTAAAAATTTTATAGGAACGGTGAGGCAAATGATTACATTTGTTTGTGATTTGCCTCGTCCATTAGATATTTTTGAAGATTTGCAAAGTGAAAATTTGCTAACTTTAATGAAATATTGTCCAACTCGGTGGTGTGTCCGTATAAAATCATTCAAAACTGTACATGATAATTACGAAGCATTGATGGAATTTTTCAGCTGAATTTTAATCTATAGTAACAGCATCAGCTTTGTCCTACCTTCATAAGTTGGAATCGTTTGACTTTTTTTTTCATTTGAAAGCTCTCATTTATATTTTTGAACGTGTTGAAACATTGAATACAGTTTTACAAAAAATAGACTTGGATTTCATCCAGTGTCATTCGAATGTTAAAACAATGATACAATCATTACAGAATTGTCAAAATGAGGATTTTTCTAAATTTTGGACTGATGTAAACAGACCAGGCCAAAAAATTAGAATTACAGATGCCTACTCTTCCTCGCATTTGAGAAAGCACCCAAAAGATTTGATACAGATTCATCACCACACATTTTTACTAATCTGGAAGAATTATATCGAAAACTATTTTTTGAAGTTTTGTATCTTTCTGTAAGTTCCCTTGACAGTTGCTTTGAATCCAGCACAATGGAAATCCTGAACAATTTTGAAAGTTTTTTTTATCAGAAAGACAGAATCTCCTCAGAAAGTGATTTCATTTTATGAAACAGAACAGTTTGACTGCAATTGCTTAACTTTACATCGTGACATAATCTAAGATCTCATGAAAACCAACGCTACAAAATACAATGTACCGAGTAACCTCTCCGAATTGTTAATTTTTTAAGGTAGAATTTGGATGTTCTTAATTTGGTTCCAGAAATGGCAAAGTTGATTTGTATCTTACTAACTATACCCACATCTAAGTGTACATGCGAGTGTAGTTTTTCTGCAATATGTAGATTAAAATCATATATGAGATCGACCCTTATGGCTGAAAGATTAAATCACCTTATTGTACTCAACATCCACCATAATCTCATCTTGAAAATTGTGGAATACCTTGTCGTGAGAGATATTCACACTAGAAGGTCTTCAACAGTATTTGCGTGTTCTGCCACTTCATACGGTTAAGTATGGGAGAGCCAAATCCTCGGCGAACACTGGCAATTTTTGAGCCAGTTCTGAGAGTTTATATATAGGATTTGGTACACGCACACACACACATGCATACGTACATGTATGTAATTATGTCATGCGTTACATCGTTTCTTGTCTCCGTTGAGGTGATAAGAAACGACGCAGCGCATTTGGTACCGGGCCGTGACATTACCGAGATCGTTATCAGGTAATTGATCTCAGCCCGTACAATGTATCTTACCTATACGTACGTACACGTACGAACATACAAACGCACCAGTGTAAATTTGTTTAACGTCATGAAGACGATTATTGCCAGCCTTTGGGCGGCGACTGTTGTCGAGGGGTGCGAGCCCCTGTTACCTCATACGAGTATTGTCCCCACAAAAATAAATAGAGGTTTTAATGGATGAATTTATTAGTAAGGCTCCAGTGAGAATGAGCACTTTTGGGCGATAAGAGGTTGCTTCAGTTTGTTAATTTTTTCATTATTATTCCTTTTCTATGGATATGTATTGCATGTGGATGTAAATCAATAACTTTGTTTCTTACTAACTTATGAAATTTTCATTTTTGTAATTTTTTTATGAGCCAAGAGATGAATTTCACCCCCCGCCCCCTCAAGCAATGGTTCCCACATTTCATTCTCATAAAACTTTTAGTTTGCACCAGGCAAGAAAATGAAAAAGGGCCAGCAATGAAATCATGCCTAAATTGAAAATTAGGTTATGAACGAGGTGAAAAAATACATGTTTGTACGTCTCAGTTTTTATCTCCTCTCCCCTACCTCACTTCATGATTCTTGCGAGCAAAAAGTTAACATCAACTCGGATTACATTCTTTATCTCTGTTGCTCGGGTTGCTCTATGTTATGAAGAATAATTTAAACGTTATTCGTCAATCGTCATTAGCATTTCCATTCAAAGAATGACGTATCTATGCTTCGTTCAATAATGGTTGTCAGTATTTAGTCGAGAGTCAGCGTTTTTGTGTTCTGTTACTTGATGCTTAGCTCACGTATTAATTATTGCGCATTTGATAAAAAGAATACTGGAAACCGTCGTTTGTCTGCATATTGGTCAGATGCCTTTAATGAAGACCTTTTATTTATTTATTTTTTTGAAACGCAAATAGGAGTTCGTTAAATTTTGAAACTTCCTTTACAAAGGATCGACTTCATTAATGTGATGAGATGTAATTTAATGCAGTTTATTCCTGTCGGTTAGTATTGAGTGTTATATTTTAATTTTTAAACAATATGTCCAGTTGTGTGGATTTGTCATTTTTCATGATGCACTTACCGATAATTTCCTCGCGTGATATGTTAGTCGATTATTTTCCTTTTGAATATCCATGTGCATTATGAAATTATAATAATCGTTTTATTGTGACGCAGTGCTTTGTTGTGTCCCCGGTTTTCAAAAATTTATCCGTTGATTGTGTTTGTTGAGAGCTGAGCGAAGTATTTGTGACGCCATGGCTGAAATTTGCGCCCAGATTAAGATTTTATGGATTTACACCGCAATGAAAGGTAGGAATGTGGTAATTAACGTTTAGCTAGATAAGAATCAGTATTAGTGTAAAGATCGTATTCGGCAATAACACTGTATAGTCTCCCTAGTATCTTTTTTCTTTCAGGAGTTTCAAAAAATACTGAAATAACAGTTTATTATTTGTGTTTTAAATTGCCAATTTCGCGGCAGCCATGATTTGGGTTTTCCCTCGGAATTATCTTGATGGGTTCCCTTTGCGCTGCCTTAGTCAATGAATGTTTCAGATTTCGATTGAAGAGTGTAAGTCTTACAGCGTAACAAAAAAAAGACTGAGGAGATTGTTGCTTCTCGCTGAGCGAGTTTTTAAGTAGTTTTCTTTAGAAAATTACTTATTACGCTTAGTGCGGTATTAGACTCAGAGTTGCCCACCTCGTATTTCATTTCTGTGATGTTTCCTTGGTGCATTAGTAATATTCAGCACCCTGGTATGTATGTGGCCTTGGTCACATACGGCTGATTTTTAGGCCAGTACCAACTACTTCGGTAGTTGCTGCTCAACTACCCTCATGTGAAATTGTGAATGCCTAAAATAGCCTGGTACAGCATAAGTAGTTTCTAGTGAAATTAATTTTTTGCTGTAGAAAACTACCCATGTGTGACTGAGGCTTACCCTGAATATAAACACCAGTAATTAACCCTGAATTTTGTGCCATGATTGTTTTCAGTGGCTCAGTTCAACTATAACATGGATTTGACGAAAGAGTGACTTAAATTTAGCCCATAATTTGACTTCGCATGACCTCTATGACAAAAGTGTGACATGTGACAATAATGTGGCGTGTCAGCGAAACAATTATTATATTATCCGTATGTGAGTTGTGACGTGCAAACCAATGATTGAGTTACTCCCATTTTTGCATCGTATAAATTTGTCTCTTCTGAGCCATGTGTGTACGTATCTCATATGTACCTATGGAACATCTGTGTCATAGTGACGTATAATTATGACTATAAGTTAAAACCAACTAAATTTTGGAGTATGAAGCTTTAAATAAGTCAAAGAAACACTGGTCACATTTATATGATGTCATCGCTCTATTTAAAATTTCATGGTTTTTAAATTATGATTTAAGACTCCCAATAACAACTGTCACAAACGTGATTTTTGCAAATTGGGCTTCGTTTTGATCTCCATTTCGATGTGACTCAAATTTTTTTCCCTGAATCATTGCGAATTAGTGTTGAATCATGAATGGGAAGTTGTTTTCCATTATTGTGTAAAACTGTTATTTTACTCTATCATTATAGTAAGTACGTCTGTTTGTTCTGTACTTGGCACTGAAAAAATTTTTTTAGGCGCTACTAATAAGGACTGAAAACTCTGGGATTAACACTATTTTCAATCATGTAACATTTATGTAATTAAAAATGAAAGCTATGCGTCATTTCGTCTTATATTTATATTTTAAATGGAAAAAGTTGATCTCATTGACTTGTGAACAGGATGTTTGATGAGTAAATACGTCCGCGGTTTATGTTTAGGTAGACTTGTTATTTACTTAAAAACGTACTTCGATTTCACAATTTTGTCTCACTTTTTTTCCCCTCTTCCCTCATAAATCTTATGAATAGTCGAGCATTTTCTGAAGAGCAATAATGAAGAAAAAATGCGAAATATGAATGAAATTTGCCCCAAGTTTTCATTATAGACTCGATAACTTTACTATATGAATAATAGACTGGTTAATTAAACCATAATTATTAATTTTGGAATATAATTCAGCTAAAACTATCCAAAAACCTTATAGCCTTGTAAAATGAGGTTCTAAAATGTAAATGAATCAGTATATATACAGGATCGAGGTCTAGCACTTGGAACATGCGGTGAAATTAATTTCCAGAGTTAGTGATAAGAATGCTCCACCCCGTACCTACTATTTTCTTCCACCAGGTGGGTGCAAGCGTGTAACTAATTTTAGTTTTTATGTAAGTTTTCAATGAAAATCTTCATGTTAATTCTGATTTCATGAAACCACTTAGGGATGGAGGTTAGTACATTTTTCGTTTTATTACCCAAGAAAAATTTTGACACTAGAAGCTCAAATTTGTATTTATATAGTATATATAGATATATTCCTGGTTGAGCAAGTCAGTTTAAGCTATTGAAAAAACATTCATTTACATATGCAATAAATAGGATTAGACAAGTTTTATGAAGTGCAAATCGGTGAACAGACGTTTGCTTACCCCTGTATTTCTTTTTTTTGTTCCTACTACTGTTCGAAATTTTTATCAAATTGTCACGTAAGTCACGGAATTTGACACGAACATTAGTACTAAAATAAGGACCAGACTTATTAATTTTGTTGTGAATAGACTGGTGGGTATGTCAGGTACCGCTGTTTTTGTTTCTATTTTGAATGTAAAATGTTTGATTTTCAACCAATAGCTACAAAATATGGAACAAATATTTACTACAATTTATTCTAACATGTTACTAATTTTAGTGTGGATTTGCACTGTACCGTTCTTCCAGTATCTCCATTTTTTGTCTATTTTGGCTATGAAATGTCTAATTTTTGATCAGTAATCAATATCTATGAAATTTGTTACAAATATAACTAGAACCAATTCTAACTATAGGTATCACTTACCTATACCAAGGCTCTTTACTTCCAGTTTTTTTATGAAGATGATAGAGATGAGCTACCATCCGGAGTTTTTGGATAAACCTACTATTTGTTTTCCAGATGTCAAAAAAATCTGTTGATTCTTTCTTATTCTTGAATATAAACAATTAAGGTTGCGAAAGTAAAATTAAAATTGAGTTTTCAGCATTGAGAATGACAGTTAGGATTACATAAATTACTCATCCGAAAAAAAATTTTTTAATGAAAGAAGATATTAAGCTTTAAAGTGTGACTGCACCAAAAACGATACTTTGTGAAACAGCCTGTAGTTATTACATCAATAATTGACTTGAAATTTTCTGGAAATATAATAGAAATCACAGTTTTCATCTAATCAGGCTGAAATTTTGTATGTAGGCTTCAGGCATAATCTCACGTGGAATTGCTTTCAGTGCACATTGGTGGGGGTTTGAAGCTTGGGAGAAAAAATAAGTTCCACCATTGAAGATTAAGACGTAATTATCATTTTATAGGACTGTAATTTGATATGTATTTAGGCCCATATTCACAAACATCACTTTAACTTCCCTTCACTAAAATTTCACTTAAAAAAAGTTTTTGTCGCAATTTCATACATAAAAATGTGGGAACATTGTAACTCTTTTGAGAGTTCCAATGTAAAAATAATATGTTATCACTTGTGGGGACCATGTCCTCCCTTCTTTCGGGGCTCGGCCCCAGTCGACAGACCGCGGACTTGGTCCATCACCAAGTCCGCACAATCAAGTCTACAGACGTTAAATAACAATTAGGCGCTCGTAGCACTTAGGCTAAACAGACGAGCAACGAAATTCGTTCTCTGGTTAGCCGACGTGTTACGAACGTAGCCTAGCGCGAACGTGCCGCGGTCTAGGCTAAACACGAAACACGCGCCTATCTTCCGATACTCGCGGATGACGTGCGTGTTTAGCCTAACTTATACACCGGCGATGCCTTTTGTTAGTCGCCGGTTTAGGATTGTTATAAAAGGTTGGCTGCCTTACCAAAACAGTAACACCCGAACACGCAAGTCCAAATCAATTTGCCTGTGGGTTTTAGAGGTGAACCCACAGCCTGGTGACCCCGATGTGATCTCTTACGTTGGGAATTTTTTTAGGAAGCAGGCATGAAAACGCTAGCTGGCGGAATACCGCTGGCCTGCTAGTGCGAGCAATCGCGCTTGTCTAGCGGAAATCTTCGCTGGACTCTTCACTTGGAGACTGACTGTGGGAAATCAACCCCCCTTTAGAAAATAAACGTTGTCCACTTGGAAGGGTAATAGAACACGCCTAAAAATAAGGAAACGTCTCACCAATCGTGGTAACCCACGATTTGTAAATCTAGGATCCTCTAACGAGTTGAATCTATTCACAATGGTAGAGGAAAATGTTGTTGAAACTGCCGATCAACCAGCTCAAAATATAGCTAGGCAAGCAGCTGTTCGAACCATCGCTTCCAAAGAAGCTGAAAATCAAGAAAAACTCATTCAAGATCTAATTAAAGCTAGTGTAGAAGAAGCCTTGGACAAACAACAGAAATTGTTTGGCAACCTCCAAAATAAGAAAAGGAGAGTTGAACCTCCTACGTTCTTGCCCAAAGACGTAGAAACATGGCTCATGCAACTGACAGGCTACTTCAGGGTTGAGCAAATTCCCCGTGAAGAATGCTACCAGCAACTTTGTGGTAGTATGCCAGCCGAAATAATTCGGGCCTGCCCAGACATAATGGACTTTCTAGAAGACGAGGAAGACCCGTACGAATGGTTCATTCAGAAAATAAGAAGAACCTTTGGTACCACTCAACGCCAGGAAATAAGGCAATTATTGAGTGGGATGTCAATTGGAGACGACAAACCAACCGTTTTTATGACAAAACTGGTTAAAAAAGGTGATAAACATGTCTCTCCAATGGTAATTGCAGATAGATTCTGTGAGCAGCTACCAGCTTCGGTGGTACAATCGCTGGGTGCTCTAAATCTGACTAATGCAAGAACCGATGACGACCTTCTAGCACTAGCCAAAGCTGCAGAAACTGCAATGGAGTACACAGGGAAACCTGCCATCCAAGCAACAGCAGCTCCAGCAGACGAACTGAGTAAGCTCCGAGCCGAAATAGCTGAGTTAAAAATGGAAACTCGCAAGGCTAGAGACTATACATCTGCTAGGAGTAACTTCAACAACAGATCCAAGAGCCGGGGACGTAACCCCAATAGAAATAAAAGCTATAATAACAGGCAGTCACGCTCTCGAGGACGGAGAGATGATAAAAATAGGAGTCCAACACCTCCGAGGAGATCCAAATCTCCCAAGAAACTAGATCCAAACTGGTCAGCAGCTCTTTGCTTCTACCACAATCGATATGGAGAAAAAGCAAAGGCTTGCAACACCCGCTGTAAACAATGGGCGGAGAGAATGGTCCAAGATGCGCAGGAGAAGAAAACTCCTCGCAGAGATTGAAAAGAGGGAACAGACTAGTAAGTCAAACTAGACTGAGGGGTCATATCGGTGGCTACCGATCCCTCGCCCAAATTCTCTCGCCGCCTGTTCATCACGGATGGCACAAAAAGGAGAAAATTCCTCATAGATTCTGGTGCTGATCTCAGCATTTTACCAGCTAAAAATAAACATAAGAAATTTTCTCCGAAATCCAAATTAAATGCAGTTGACGAACATACATTCGCTGCATATGGCAAAAAACATTGCAAAATAGACATTGGTCTCCATAGGGACATGTCATGGGATTTCACAATAGCTGATATATCACAACCAATACTTGGAGCAGATTTTCTTGCTCACTATGAGTTGGTAGTCGATTTAAAAAATAAACGTTTAATCGACTTAACCACTGGCAGATATGTGGAAGGTATAACAAAAAATTACAAATTACTAGATACTTCCATTGGAAGTTGTGCAACTGTAGATAAAAATTTCCTAAAAATACTGAATGAATATCCAGGTATTTTATTACCATAATAAGGAAACATCCAACGTACAAACATGATACAGTGCACGTAATAGAAACAAGGGGTCAGCCTTGCTCAGCAAGGGCACGTAGATTGCCACCCGACAAACTTGCTGAAGCCAAAAAGCAATTTTCTAAAATGATAGAAGAAGGTATTTGTCGACCTTCTAACAGCTCATGGTCTATACCAATACATATGACCAAAAAGGCTAATGGAACATGGAGAATCGTCGGGGACTATAGAGCCCTGAACGCTAAAACCATTCCAGACAAATACCCCGTACCCAATATAATGGATTTCAATAACAATATGAAAGGTAAAACAATGTTTACTAAAATAGACATTAATTGGGGCTTCCACCACATATAATGGCTGAAAAAGATATCTGCAAGACAGCACTCATCACTCCATTTGGCTTATTCGAATACTTGCGAATGCCATTTGGACTTAGAAATGCTGCTCAAACTTTCCAACGTTTTATGAATCAGCTATTGAGGGACTTACCATTCGCATATGCTTATCTAGACGACATATGCATATGCTCAGAAGGTGGAATTGATGAACACGAGAAAAACGTAAGAGCTGTATTACAGCGTATACATACTGCCGGCCTTACGGTCAATTTACCTAAAAGCAAATTTGCTAAAAACAGTATTGACTTTCTCGGGTACCAAATAACACCCGAAGGTATAGCCCCCCTGAAAACAAAGGTGGAGCCAATATTGAAATTTCCTAAACCCAAGAACGTTGCAGAACTTCGAAGGTTCCTAGGAATGATCAATTTTTACAGACGTTGCATAAAAAACGCTGCTTCAGAACAAGGCAAACTGTTCGCCCTTATTAAAACTAATAAAAAGCGCGACAAAACGCCCATTGAATGGACTGAAGAGGCAGAACTAGCATTTGAAAATACAAAAAACATGCTAGCCAACGCAACGTTACTGGCTCACCCGGATGACAGTCTTCCACTCTGTATCTCAACAGACGCATCCGATTTTGCAATAGGTGCTACCTTATACCAAATAAAGGATAACACCAATCAACCACTTGCCTTTTTCTCGAGGAAACTTTCCAAAACTGAGAAAAATTATAGTACTTACGACTGGGAGTTATTGGCAATAAATACAGCAATAAGGCATTTTAGACACCATGTAGAGGGTAGATGTTTCGCCGTGTATACGGACCATAAACCCATAACACATGCCTTTGAGCAAAGAAGTGAGCATGCCTCACCTCGCCAAATAAGACAGCTTGAATTCATCAGCCAATTCACGACTGACATAAGGTATATCAAAGGAGAGCTGAATGAACCAGCTGTTGCCTTAAGTCGAATTGAAGCTATCACAACTCCATCTCAGTTACCATATGCCGAAATAGCAAAAGACCAACTGGAAGACGAAGAATTGCAAAAATTGCTATCTTCCAACACCACTGGTCTCAAACTAAAACTGAGAAAACTCCCTGACACAAAATTACTACTAATATGTGATGTGTCAACTGGTAAAGAACGTCCATTTATTCCATTAAAATACAGAAAAATGGCATTTGACAGCGTGCATAACCTATCACACACTGGACCTCGTAGTACTACAAAAATCATGACCTCGAGATTCGTATGGCCCAAAATAAACTCAGATTGTAACAACTGGGCCCGTGCCTGTCTGAATTGTCAGACAGCCAAAATTGGCAGACATACGAAATCTGCATTCAAAAGGTTCAGACCAACCGATCGGTTTAAACACCTTCACATAGATTTAGTGGGTCCATTACCCCCATCACAAGGACATAAATACCTCCTTACGATGATTGACCGTGCAACTAGATGGCCAGAAGCAATCCCACTAATTGAGATGTCAGCACAAACAGTAGCTACTCAATTATATACAACCTGGATTGCTAGATTTGGAGTACCCCAAAGCATTACAACCGCCCAAGGTAGGCAATTTGAAAGCCAATTATTTAGTGAACTAACAAAAACCTTGGGTGCTAAACATTGGGCTACTACAACCTACCACCCCCAATCAAATGGGAAGGTAGAAAGGTGGCATAGAGCTCTTAAAGCTTCTATAATGGCTGCCGACACAAAAAGATGGGTAGAAATCCTACCTACCATCTTGTTAGGCCTAAGATCAGCCTTACAAACCGACACTGGCCACTCCGCCGCTCAACTAGCATTAGGCGAAGAACTACGCTTGCCAGGGGATTTCTTCATCGAATCAAAAGAAATAAACCCCGAAACCTTAGTGCAAAACATAAAAGACGATGCAAATCAATTCCTTAAGCAAGCACCTACTCACGGTAAACAAAAACCTTATGTCTCAAGACACTTAGCTACAACATCGCATGTGTTCTTACGAGAGGAAGGAATGAAACGAGCTTTACAAAAACCCTATTCTGGACCATACAAAGTAATTGATCGAACAGAAAAAACGTTCACAATACTTGTATCAGGACAGGAAAAGAAGGTGTCGATAGATCGGGTCAAACCAGCATTTCTAATTAGTGAAAATGCAGAATTGGACAAAATGATAAATGAAAATAAAAATAAAAATTCACAAAATTCAGACAACAAAGACGAAAAAACAAATATAAAATCTGACTCACAAACAAATAAAACACGAAAAACATATAGTGAAGTGGTAAAATCAAACACCAAAAATAAGAAAAAAGTCAGATTTAATGAGGAAATAATAACTCATACATATAATCCTAAAAGCCCAATCAAGCCTAAACAAAGAGGCAGGCCAAAAGGAACATATAAAAAACGCAATCAGAAACCAACAAGAACATCACCTCGATTTTGCAGAGAGTAAAAATATATAGATATAATAAAATTCCAATACATAGAAATCTTATATATAGATATAATAAAAATCTCATACTCTTATCGCACGTGCTTTTTCTAATACACTAGCACGTCGACCTCAAAATCGAAGGTTAGATAAAAACACATAAAACACACTATAGACTGACATCACAAACAGCTGATTGCAAAAGTAAAATCGAACCAAATTGTTGCAACAACTGACAAACACATTTCACTCGCCTGTCGACTGTTGCTCAAAGCACCACTCTTTAGTTCAATTAGAACTGTTCGCTTTGATTCCACCTTCGAATTTCCTTATATTTTTATTTTTCATTATGTCCTCAACTACCACCATGGAAGTTGACCAACTTCTCGATTACGAGGAGGAAATGTTGCTTTCCGATGCAACTCAACCTCCTCCACCTGCCAAAAACAATTCTCAATCCTCAGAAAATGTTGCTAACGTTGAGTCAATTCTCAATGAGATGACGCAACAAACCCCTAAAATTATTCCGTTCCCTGCAGACCAATCGGCGGCTTGTTCCTCTGTGGCTAACACCACAGAGCCACCTGACGCTAGGAAGGCGAGCATTTTCCTCACCTCCGAAAATCAGGCTCTTTCGATAATTCCGAAACCAGAGCCGAAATTTTCAAATTTCAAATTCTCCAACTCTGTCGTCCGTAACAACTTTCAGAACACTGGCATTTCCAAATCGCCACTTCTCCAAGGTTACACTCCTTTCCATAAAAATACTCAGGCAGACGAACATGGACACCACCCTCGTAGAAATAGAAAACGTGGTATCCAATCCAGAGCTAACTATCAGCAACGCCGTAGACTATCATACTACGACGGGACTATTGCGGGACATACCCTCGGCATGGCCCTCCGAGACTTAATCTTCGGAGGAAATGCCAACCCTCGCAACAATGCGAGGCCACCCACAGGACACAAATGAGTCATCCACGGGTTTTCCCCAGACTTCGGAACATAAGTTGTTCCACCGACAGTGAAACTGGGGGGAGTAGCTGTGGGGACCATGTCCTCCCTTCTTTTAGGGCTCGGCCCCAGTTGACAGACCGCAGACTTGGTCCATCACCAAGTCCGCACAATCAAGTCTACGGACGTTAAATAACAATTAGGCGCTCGTAGCACTTAGGCTAAATAGACGAGCAACGAAATTCGTTCTCTGTTTAGCCGACGTGTTACGAACGTAGCCTAGCGCGAACATGCATACGAATACGCACGTGCCGCAGTCTAGGCTAAACACAAAACACGCGCCTATCTTCTGATACTCACGGATGACGTGCGTGTTTAGCCTAACTTATACACCGGCGATGCCTTTCGTTAGTCGCCGGTTTAGGATTGTTATAAAAGGTTGGCTGCCTTACCAAAACGGTAACACCCGAACACGCAAGTCCAAATCAATTCGCCTGTGGGTTTTAGAGGTGAACCCACATCACTTTTAAACACAAAATTATGCCAAAATTCATTTTTAAGTGAAGTTTTAGTGAAGGGAGATTAAAGTGACGTTTGTGAATATGGGCCTTAGTACTGAACATTATAAAATCGTATAGTTACCGATTTTTATGAAAATCAGTAAGTGGTTTGGCTTTGGGGGCTATATAAATTTCCACTAAAAAGGGTAGAGATATAATTATTCATAGTTGGAGAGTACCTATTTTTTTTTAAACAATAAACTCTAGTACAATAATACTTTAGTGGAAAACCCAGTTTTCCAGTTTTCATCAGTCATCCAAAAAAAAAAAAAAAAAATCAATACTTATTAATATCTGACAAACTGGTTTCAGGTGAAAAAATTATAATTTATTGCTAAAAACCGATTTTCCAGGAATTTATTGTTTTTATAGTTCTCCCAAAAATTACAGAACCAATGGGTACAAAACTCCTATTAGGCCTGATGCTTTTCTTATCATCCACGTCATTTTTTTGAGTTTTTGCTGCTCAAAACTAACTTTACTGAAACTGTGCAATAGAAATGACAACCAACTTTCAACAGAATGGTACAGAACAAAAATTTTTAATGTACGTACTTAAGTAGTTCTTTTTTGCCTCTTTAAACAAAGCTAATGTCCATTTTATTTTCATTTTTTTAAATGCTGAAGACATGAAATGCATTCCTTTTTTATTTAAAAAAAAAAGAAAAACCTCACCTGCTCCAGCATAAGTGTATAAAAAGACTCTTAATGCAGCAACAGATCCGTTAGAAAAAGTAGATTTTCAAACAGTAGGAAATTAGTTATAGGTAGTGAAGTATACATAGAATTTTGAAACGAGATAATTTATTACATTCTTCTGTGAAGAATGGAGTTTTATTTGGCGTTTTTTTCCCATATCATTTTCCATTTCTGCTCGTAGCTTGTTCCTTTTGTTCGACTGCTATCAGAAGTGGAACTTGATATAGTGATTTCTCCTTCTCTTGCAAACTTTTGGGTTAGCTCTAAATTTTCAAGATTAGAAGAAATCACTCCATTTGGTACCTTCACTTTAGTAAGACCTACGAATGCTTTTTATTGTAAAACTCTAACAATTTAGAAAATTCACTTTGATGAAATCTCGTCGTTGCTTCATCTTGTTCTTCTTATTTTGTTAAAAAATTTTCCGTCTTTTAATACTTTGTTTGATTCAACAACATGGATGTGACTGTCTTTTGAAGACAAGGTATGTCGTTTCTTTTTCTAAATAAACCGGTATTTTTTGTTCCTATTTGTGATTTTCTTGATTAACATCATGTCCGGCTAACCAGGTCACTTTTGGTAGGAAAATTCAGTGGTTGACGATGTAGGTTTTCAAAATGGGGTAAAAGTCTCGAGAAAACAAGAGAATAATGGGGAAAAGAAAATGGTTTAATTTTCGATCTTTTTAGATTTTTTAAAATGAAATAAAACACATGAGTTCGGTGAGAACAAACCCTAGGTCTTTCCCTTCTGGTTTTTCTCCATCACGGTGAATTTTGGAATTTCTCAGTGTGGGGTAATATTAATTTAATATTTAAAATTTCTGATTTGTTTTTTACCTTAACATTTTTATTTCAACAATTATTTGATTTCACTCTCACTCTTTCACGAGTAAAACATTTATTTCATCAATGTTTTTGTCTTCAGATACCATGTGTATGGTATCTCGTTACGTACTTTGAGAATTAATTCAGGTAAGTGATTGATTAAAAATTTGAAGGGGTCAATAAAAAACCAATACTCGTATAAAAGGTAAAAACCAATTTGGCATACCACATTTTTTCCAATCTTTCACTTCAACTGTTGATAATGATCCTAGTCGCATTGATACGAATACCTACACCCTTCTTATTTATTTCAAATTTCGCACATTCTTCATCTTCTCTGTTTCTTCTTTTTACCCTAACGTAAATTTTAAACTCGTTTGATTTCTTGCTTGTTCTCCATACATTGGTGAAATACTAAAGCTTGGTTTCACAAGTTTCACTCTTTTGGTCACTAAATTCATTTATTTTAGTCTTTGTTATACTCTATCTTTTGGTAATGTAATTTTGACTTCATATTCACTTCTATCTTAATCTGTCTTTCTTGCCTAAAAATCACTTTTCTGTCTCTCATCCACTCTTCTACTTTTCTATTATGTTTTATTTTATTTTTACTTTTGTCTTACTTTTCACGTTCATTCACAATCTTTTCTTCACACTCCATCTCTTCTACCTCACCTCACTCTACTTTGGTTTTTATAATCTAAATTTGGCGCCCGAACAGGGACTCGTGTGTCCACACAATTTTTAAGATCTAAGTTTTTTAAACTATCAAAATTTAATCTACCCACATTAGCTTGTTAAAAACCCCATGTGGTAGATATATTTAAATCTACTGACTTTTAAAATAGTCTGTCCCCTTTGTTGCTTTCCCTTTTAATGTAACATTTTTAATAATAAGTTACCTATGTTAAAAGTTGAAGTTTTGTCCTGTACACTTGATGTTACAAGTTTTATTCAGTTGTATCGAAACTGGTAAATTCTTTATAACCAGCCTTTTGATATTTGTCAACCTGATGGAATTTATATTCACAAATGTACATGCTGGTCTTGACTATGTGTTATCGACTAGTAGTATATTTTTAAGATTGTTTATAATACATCAAACTAGTTTTGTTCTTCTTTTGGAACATTGTTTTGATTCCCTATTTTGGAACCTGTTTGTGTAGGTCCAAAATTGGATGGTGCCCGAAAAATTGTTTTGTTTTTGTCTTGTGTTTTATGAAAGATTTGCTCCCTTTCATTTCTCATATTTTAATTAAATTTTTAGAATTAGCTTCCCTCTTAATTTACACTTGTAATTTTGTTGTCAATTTTGTCTTGTTTTGTAATAAAATTTTATTTTATTTTGTCCTGTTGTCAAAACATTAAATTGTTTTCTCATTGTCTTGAACGATTTTGTCCGTTGAGTTTTACTCAACAAATAACATAAATTTCCATTGATAGGGAATTAACGTAAATCTGTTCCTTGGAACATCTAATTACTTGTTCACTTCTGAACATTGAATAGTGTTGTAACGTAGGCTCTGTAAGAGCAAAATATACTTTGTGTCTTGAAAATACCTGTTTTAAATATTCATAAGTTACTTCCTGCTCTACATATTTTAGCAGGTTTTGTTCTTTACCAATATTTAAAAAACCCCTTGTATTCTACCTGGTCTATCAAAGTCAGAATCATCATTTTTGGTTTACTTCCCCCACATTCAATCACTACTTCTACAATGGCTATTTCAGTCAAATCCAATGTTAGAGCTTTCGAAAAAGTAAGTGTTTTTGAGTACCAAGGAAAGTTGTATGACCTTGAACAGTCCCAAATAATGAGAGGTGATGAAGAAGAATTAGATGATGATCCTATCTCTACGCAAACTGTAGTTTTAGGAGAAAGATCACAAATTACGTCAAACTCATAGATATATCTATCTAATTAATTCTGAAGGTGTTTGGTATAAAGTTGCTCCTGCAATCAACGAGGACTCTAATCCTCCTAAATCAGAAACAGTCAAAAAACAAATTACTGATCATCAAAACTAAATAAGAGATTTAAATGCTCGGCTGAAAAAATTGGAAAGCATCCCTAAACACATTAAAGATTTAGGAGACGACGTTCAAGCTATGGGAGATAACATTAGTGTTATGCAAAAAACTGTTCTCAAAGTAAAAGAAAATATGGACTCTCTCCAAGTTCATAACCAATCTTTTAAAGCCATGATAGAAAATAAGGATTCTAACATAAGTAAAGTTAAAGAAGAGGTTCAAGGCTTTGATAAATGACTCTGGCATATAGAAGATACTCTTCAACTAATTTTAAAAAATATGCAACAACCAGTTGCATCTCCCGCTTTTCGAAATGCACCCCCATTAATTGTGGAAAAATCACTAAATGAGGACAAAATTAATTATCGTCATTATCTTTTGGCTAAAGAAAGAGAAGAAAGAGAAAGAGAACTATTACTCCTTAGTCATAGAGGAAAGAATTCTAGTACTCCAAATGAATTACAACAAAAACCCAAAGATATGACATATACTAGAGAGGTAACAACACCCAATAATGAAATTTATATCCCAGGAAGTGGCTTCACGTCTTGTAAAAATTCTTCTGAAGAAGATACAGCCGAAGAAACTGATTGTAGTAGAACCTCGAAGAAAAATCATTCTAAAAAACAGAACTCGAATACTCATTCTCATACTCGAGCCCCTCCAAATTATGCAAAAAGTACTCCTTATAACTCAGGTACTAACAAAGCTCTACAAAGAATGTAAGAAAAAGCTTGTAAAGTTGACCCTTATAAAGGTCCAAAAAATGATGACAATTCTCCACTCCAATTTCTTGAAGAATTCCGTGAAAGAGTAGCCAAAT